>JZLH01S0303234.1:55147-65396 GCA_001188425.1 Eucidaris tribuloides | reverse complement strand
GTTAAAAGTATACCCTTTTTTCCTGATTTTGGCGATTTTGATACCCTTTTCAATGTACGCGCGTACATCGCCCGACCGTGAAAAACAACCCTTTTTACGCGTTTTTTCACACGCGCATGGTGTACACCTTGTAATGACACTGGCCCCCCTGGGCTGATGAAGCATTTATCTGGGTCTATTTGATTGTGAATTGTGCATCGTGTACTTTAGATATGAGAAATATTGTGATTCTGCTCATAAAAATGCTAATTGAATATAAAATGCTAGGTTGAACATTAAAACATAACATATTACAAGAATTGTGATGATTCATAGAAATGATGAAATAGATAATGATGACTGGAGATGCAATGGTGGTGTTGATAACTATAAAAAACACACAAATATTTGCGATAAAAATGATAGAAATGTAATTATGCATCAAAATAGAAAGAAGAAATATACAGATCAAAGAAATGAATACTTGCACATGTACCTTGAGTCTTTAGCTCCCAATCAAGCCCACAAGTAGGGACAGTGATTTTCTGTTTTACTGGTAAATTAAACTGAAAGTCCGTTTCGTTCTTGTACTCTTAATGTAAAAATTCATTGAATTCACCTTTGCTAAACGGAATTCATGTTTTTCTGTGTACATTTTCTACAACAAAACGGAATTTCCATTTTTAAATTGGGTTGAAACGGAATTACAGGTTTTCAGAAACAGAAAAGACCATTTGTTGAAATGGAAAATCATTGTCTCTACACAAAGAACAAGAGACTCATTTAAGGGAAGGAAGACGGTGACCAAAACAAGTATCAGAGGAGTGAGAACCACTTAGAACGCCTGGGTGGGCAATCTGTGTCAGTAGGAGTGTGCGGTTACTTCAACATCTCATGAAGACTAATTGACCCTGCAGAGCAGTATAGGCTGATAGAGAGAGGGGGGACCTGACAGAAACAATATTTTTCAGAGAATCCTAATGAAAATGGAGAGATGTCAGTCATAATCATCGCTCTAATCGGGCGGCTCGCCACACCCCGAGGGCGGTATGACAAATCACAACTCTCCGCTCATGACAAATGGTGTTAATTACGGCACATTAACAAAAGAACCCCCTGAATGTTTCAATCGCACACTGTTTTAGCAGCTGGGAAGGAGGTTGAGAAACCCAGCGGGCTCCATTCTACGATTGCCACCCCTCCCACATCCCCTTACTCCTTCCTGTTTTGTTAAAAACATGCATTAGAAAAAGAACGAGGGGTAGTTGTTAAAGACTGTGTCTATGATTTGCACATTCTGAAATGAACTTATTGACTAAATAAACAAAGCTTATTTATCATGTACAGATTCGCATAAATCGTCACCCCCCCACAAAAAAGCCTTGTGGCTGAAAAATCATGTTTTGTGAAAATAAGCTCTGATGAGCACTGATAAAATGGGATGCACCGAGGTAACGCATGAACTAAATTTGAATTTTGCACAACTATTAAAGATTGTGTCATTGATTTGCACGTCAAAAAACATCTATATGAATGAAATCAGCTGAAATCATATCCAATGTGAAGATTAATATAAATAAACACCTCTCATAGAGACTTGGGGTAAAATATTGAGTTTTGGTGAAAATCTGGACGGTTAAACTTCATCCTTTTTCAAATTACTCAGGAGCAATTTCAAAAAATCTGTGACGTCAAACCTGCACGTGTCATTCCAAAATTGTCCGATCAGCCGTTAGCCAATGGTCGCACGGGGGTTAGCCGTTTAGCCAATCACTGTGCGGCGTGTGCGCTCCGCTGGTCTTGCGACGGTACACAGTAACCGCGATTCGCAGTTTGAGCAAAATTGAAACTCACGGAAAGAACAACATTCTGGTAACATGTCGTTATTAGTTTTTCTCATAAAACAACAAATTCATGACGTATGGATCTCAGACTTTCAACACACCATTTGCAAGTACTATACTACCGTTTGGTATTGATAATGAAGGGAAGTAATGGACTTGCACATCCCTGACACAATCTTTAAACTAGTCTGACTGCCAAAGCTGATTCGTACATCATCTAGTGAAAACTGAATACCTACTGATCATAGCTTACAAGGTCAAAAACTCACAGCAGTGCAGTTGTTTGATTGTCAAACAATCTTTGCTATGGCTGGACTCTACCAAATTTAAAATTAGTAGGGGAAAGGTATTTCTAATGTCTGAAACCTATGGTACCATTACTAAGTACAGCTTCAGCAACTGCCCACTTTCAAATGATTTATCATTTATATTACAAAAACTTCAAAACATATAAATCCCACATTTTGAACACTGCATTTTTGTGTGCCTATCTTTAGTTGGATGAAATTTGAGCAAGAATAGCTTGCTTTGCAAATAAAAAATAAAAAATAGCCTGTAAAGAGCATAGGCAAAACAATATATTTTGAGAGATGGGTGTTAGTTTACTTAATATAAACAGGCTTAAATTTGTCTAAAGTTGTATAAAAATAGGCTTAAAAAAGCAATAACTTGTTTTAAGTTGTATATAAAGCAGCTCATAAAGAAGCATACACCATAAAAAAATCAAACCACGCCATAAGCCAAAAGAAAGAAGGGAAAAAATGTATAGATATATCAGCAAACAAGTTATAAGAAACAGTTCTGCAAAAACTAAAAATGAAGATGAATTATAGATGGAAAATAAGGGGAAAATCCGGTAATCCTTGCACAAGTAAATCAACAACCTGTTTTGAATAATACATTTTGAGACTATACTCCATAATTTAGTATATACAAAAATAGATGTTTTAAGGTGAAGACATGCCCTTAGGCAGATGTACATGTCTACGAGTCGCAGATATTTCCATTTCTATGACTTCTTACTATTCAAATATTGCACAAAGCTACTTAACAAGTAGTAACAATTTATCTGGAAGCTGTAGGCCTGTATGAAATTGTAATACATTCTGTAGATAAAGTCTAGCTTTGAAACAGCAGTTTTATTTCACAACATAGTTTAGATTTTGCTTCTCAGAAAACCACTGTATACATTTGCTATAATTTGCCATCCTGTAGAGGTGTGGTGCACAAGGTTATGAATTTGGAGGAAGATCTGACCATTTGTGAAAACAAACATCAATAAACCAAGGAATTTCTGTCCACAACCTAATTACAAACAGACAGAACATATTTTCAGGTGAGAGTTTGAATTATATACTTCCAGTCAGTATTCAAGTGATTAAGCAGTAGTACATTATCTTATACCCGTATTAACTGCCACACCAAAATATTGTGTTTGATTTTGATTATTGTGAGGTATTTATTTTGGAAGAAAATATTGTTTCAAAATTTATTTCCCAGAGGTATTTTTAATTCTAAAAACCCTTTTTTATATAGATATGTATACACTGCCTCAGGGCAAGACGAGAAGAAATTTGCCAAACTGATTTCACTCTCTCTATTTAAAAGGATCTTCTTCATTTTGTTAAATTCAGGCTGTGTTGCAAACTCATAGTGACCTCACTGACATGTTTATACACTGTACTTCTTGCACTTTTTAATGCAATTAAAATCCAATCCCTCCCCATGAAATGGGCCACAATTATTCTGTCAAAAGGTTATATAATGTACATTACATGTATCACCGTTATGCTTGTAAAGTCAACAAGATTAATGTTTATTGTATGTAAATGTAGATTAATTAAAAACAAATACACATCTTCAATTGGCATACTTAATGGCATATTTTCTGATGTATTTGTAGCTGATATACATTGTGGATGATGCAGCACATTTTTCAGGTACCCATAATATCACAGATTATGCCTTCCATGAACCATGGAATGTTTATAGATTGCTTCTGTTGTTCCATACAGTGCCCTCAGATCATGGAAAAATACCCAGAAAATGTACTTCTTTGGTCTCATCCTTTCACAAAAACCCTTCGATCATTTTGCAATGAAAAAATATCAGCATACCACCACTATGCCCAGTTGAATCTACATACTGTACATACGAACCCATGTTGTATTTTATTTCTCTAATTTCAGGTTTGCTTTATCACATGATTACAGTCATAAACATTTTTTTTTGTCCCGCGAAGATGACGCACTTATCAGGAGGAAATAAAAAAGAGGATACACTGGGACGCTGGAGAAACACACCATATAAGGACATACCGATAGAAAGTGAATGAGCTGATGCTATGATGCCGTTGCGTTTTCTTGCCCTCGTGCGTTTTTTCCCCTCCTTTTGTACCGACGCGCGGCAACAAATAATCAGTCTGTCTCTATCTATCATTAAACAAGTTCTTGTACATCATCCCATCTCTGTGTCCAGTGCGTCTGATGAATGGTGAGTCAGCCCTAGGCATGTAATGTGATCCTTTCATGCATTATTTGGATTGCGTTGTGACTAATATGTTTGCGCCATCCAAAACTGAGGCAGTCGTATAAATATGTACATCAAACGGTTCTCTTCTTTTTTATGTCCCAGTCATTAGGAATGTAGATCATGTCTTGTTTCCATTGATAATTTTTTTTTCTCCCCTTCTCTTACTCGGTAGGATCCTAAATATAAATTTTAATGAGTGAATAAGTAGGGGAAATGGCATACATTTGATTCTTTATTGCATTTTTATGATGTACTGTGTGTGCGAAATGGATGACGAATTGATTTGTTCATTCTTTCATCTTCAGTCAGAAATTTTGTACACTTTGTGCATGTTACACATGTTGTTACATGTACATACACATGTACATATTCCCATACTGTATAGAATGTACTTTTGAATAATACTAATGATAATGATAATAATAATAATAATAATAATAATGATAATAATAATAATGATAATGATAATGATAATGATAATAATATTCAGTTCTTTTATACCACATAACACATAGCATAACAGCATGTCCCTATGCACTTACATGTACATGTATGATGAAAACAAAGCAAGACACAGAGAAATACAATACAAGATAGTAGTAATTAGTACATGTAATGCTTTAGTTTGGTCGTAAACTTGTTATGTCTAGATTTTAGCAAGCTTGATCCAGTGTTGACCAACATATGTAATAAAGTAGTTCACTCTGAATTCTGTAGTTTCTATGAGAATGTCTGGATTTTAGCAAGCTTGATCCAGTGTTGACCAACATATGTAATAAAAGAAGTTCACTCTGGAATTTTAATTCTGTAGTTTCTTATGAGAATGTCTGGATTTTAGCAAGCTTGATCCAGTGTTGACCAACATATATAAAGTAGTTCACTCTGGAATTTGAACCCTCTCATTACCATTCAATCAAAACTATGTAGCCATAGCATGTAATATTATGAGTGTGGTTCTGAAAGGGTTATAGGAGTATAACTATAGAAACCGTCAATATTGCCCTTCTGTGCATACAATTTTTTGGAAGGCGTTCGTTCAGTTATCCTGAAACAGCAGGTATACTGAGATTTCACATATTTAACCCTTTGATTTTCACAGAGTTTCAGATGTATGGTAATATCAAAAAGCAGATGATTGAGCGTTTTATGCTTTTGCTAAATTGCCCTAAATTTTACAGTGCTGGAGTGCCCAAAGGGGTTGATTATTTATTTATTCAAATATATTGACACAGGATAAAAACAATGAGAATAAAAACTATCAATGTCTTGTTAAAACTTGGCAAATTTTAACTCGGGGTATTAGCAATGCAAGAGAAATGATCACACAGAAATATGATAAAATAAAGAAAAGAGAAATAACCTGTATGTAACGGGATTGTTGGACCAATGCATGGATGGCACATTTGAAATCATAGTTATAACAATAGACAAACAAACAAAACCAAATAACAAGAACTTGACTTCTTTCTTTTGTTGTCCTTTATCAGCAGTAGTGAATAAATGACGTGGGTAATTTGCTGTAGGCTTAATTAAAAAATATAGGCCTACCTCTGCATACTTGTAGCTACATTTAGATTCTACAATAGTTTTGAAAATGTAGAAATATGATAAGTTGCTATCATATAATTCTAATAATGAATATACTGTATGCAAATTACTCTAAGGGCATATAGTGTAGGCCTGTAGTACAAGCGTGTGAAATACAGTACATGATGTACTACACAATAAACTATTTATTGTGTAGATGATGAGAGAGCCCTTCAACTTGTCAGTGAGTGGGTTAAGGAAATAATTATAATATCTTTTCCTCGAAAAGCATGACGTGTTAACCGCAGCAGCTCAAGAAAGAGGATATCTCAAAACCCTTCGAATTACATTGTCCAACACTGTGCACTTAGACACCCCAAATCTATTTTCTGCAAGCCTCATTTACCCGAGACATGAGTCAAGGAATACAGAGCTTCCCATATTAAATCAAATGCTTCCCTCCACGTTTCCCAAATGGCGCGAAACAAACACGAACCCCCGTAAGCGCACACGCTCGCTCGCTGCCTCGCACAGTGTAGACAGCAATGACCTTACACACAGTCGTTTGTGTTAAACCAACCAAAACACCCTGCATACGCTTACAAATGTATGCGGCGTCATTTATATCGCGGCAAGTACTTCTGTGTCAGTTGGATAAATGATACAGCTGCGACTGGCAGCGCGCTAGTTGACCCTACGACCTCCTGTGTAGCACGCCAAATAACTGACTTATTTGCAGTGTTCTATCTGACTGAGCACGAGAGAAAGAGGGACAGACCATTACTGCAGTGGGGGTGGTAGAATCACTTTTCAGATCAGATTTTTTTTCTTTTCAAAATGAAACCGCACAAGTACGAGTCAGAAACCATATTGGTTTCATTTATTTGCCTTGCACTTCAGAATTATGTAGACTTTGTGATTGATATGCTAAAAGCTTCAACACATTTGGAATTGCAGTTGTAAATTTACATTGCATGTATATTTATGCAGGGATGGTGACACTGATTGGGGAAAAGATACAGCTGCCCATAATTAGTGATATACATGTATGTTTTGACTTGTATAGAGAGCATGGTGTAAACACACTCCTTTCTACACTTATCATGTAATTAAGTCTCTCCCACCCCCCCCCAAAAAAACCCCAAAACCAACAACAACACTCACACATACACACACACACACACAAAAAAAAAAGAGCAAACAAAAACAAAACGCTGGTCATGTTCACCAAATTCATGAAAGAAAAAAAAAATCCACAATCTAATACCTTGACACAACGATATCTCACTTCATCTGCTAGCCAATATTTTTGCAGCAACCCCCATGCAGCTGCTTGGCCTAACCCAATCCTAAATTCCTGCTCGCAGTGGCAGGGCACAACGGGTCACCTCGCCAAGCTGTCCCTATTGAGTAGATTACACTGCAGAGGCCCCCAGCATAGTTGCACAGTGTGTACCCACGTACTCTGTGTGTGTACGTGTGTGTACATATCAGTGTCTGTGTATGTGTGTGAGTGTGTATGTCTGCGTGAAAGCGCGGGTTGATATAACCCAGCCTGCGCCCAGTGCAGACACATCACATACATGCATGCACACGGCTGCAAAGTACTCCATGATTAGTTACACGCCGGTGTGTTTGTAGCAGTTCTGATCGAGAGAGAGCTAGAGCGCGAGGGTAGAGTTGCGTCAACTCAACTTGTCGTCATCAATTCGTCGACCCGCGCGTCTCACGTTCTCGTACCAGGAAGCCCAGTTATGTGGATTAGCTTGGAAATGTACTAGCGGGAGTGTCTTGCTGTGTTATTTTTTGAATTTGCGTTAATCGTTGGATCTGCTGCTAAGGTAAATTTGTATGCCTTCGTTGTTGCTCGTATTCCCCAGGCTGGTACCCGCAATCTAAATACACTTTATTGCTTAGTCTGTTCGTTATTTGATAAAGTAATTTGTGGTTTCTGTGTTAGTGTCATGTTTATGTGTGTATGTGATACTTGTCAATGAATTTACAATGACCAGTCACCACTTAAGACTGCTGACTATTTGCCAGCTTACAAGTGTACATTTCCTTTATGTCCATAATAAGTATCTCTGTGGAAGATCCAGGTGAAAAATGTGAAGGCAGCATTATGTTGTGAAACCAAAATTAATTAACCATATTGTAATGAAAAGCATATATTGACAGCCATTACTGTAATAGCATTAATGCACTCTACTTAGTTACATATATCATAGCCTCATTAGCTTACTGTGATATGCTTGACACTGATATGCATGCTGTTCTCACCCCCAACCCGGCCCCTTAGACCCCCCCACAACCCCAGTGGGCTTTCACAGCTTCAACCCAGTGGGAACTTTTGCCTGTGTGTTTACTATTTCCCAGCAAATTTGATTGTGTGACCTTAATTATGTGACCTTAGAGAGCGGTCATTTAAGGACAAGCCAAATTGCTGTGGGATATAAGTAATTTATGACTAGGCTTTTTTTTTATCCCTGCTCACTGTTTCTACTGTAGTAGTCTGTTACTAAGTAGAGTTTTATAAATATGTTTGAAGTGCTATCTATATTGCTAACACATGCTTATAACGATTGTCACATGTTCATACATGTGAGGGATTATTTCACCTTTAGTAGTTGCTGTTCTTACTTGTCGATATGTATTGGTTATATTATTTATGGTGTTACATAGAGTACATGAATATTTTTATTCATAATATCATGTATAATTTTCTTTGGAGGGGGGATAGATTTCAACTGCAAGTAAATTAAATATACTGTAATATTTACCATATGTGTACTGTGTAGTGTGATAATGTGGGTAGGTTACAATCATTGCACATGGCTTAATGAGTGCAAGTGTGTTGCAACATATCCGTGTGTGTGTGTGTGTGTGTGTGTGTGTGTGTGTGTGTGTGTGTGTGTGTGTGTGTGTCTTATGTGTATATTCATTTTTCATCTGTGTACGTGGATGTGTATTTTTGAGTATGTGTGTGTGTGAACATGTAGGCCCTAGAAGTATAAATTGTGAGTATACATATGTGTATACATTTGTAAGAGTGTGTGAGTTTATGTGTAGGCCTATGTGTGTGTGCGTGTGCCTATGTGTCTACATGTATGTGTATGCGAATACGTAATGCCGCCTATCTTGCGTAAGTGCATTCATGTACGTGTACATTTGAGAGCCCACTCCACTGCCTCGGGGCGCTTGTGACAACCGATCGGTTGTTTGCCGAAGTGGAAGCCCCCCCTCAGGCCGCCATGTTGAAAGATCAATCGAAGAGAGTGCTAGTATAATATGCCGTGAGTTCACAATACTCGGTCTGTGTGTATTGGACTAGAAAGACTAGAAATCGGCAAATAATGTCAGCCACAAGTGCGCTCAAGTATATGCTAACTAATAATATGTTACATGACCCGCCCGTGCGTCATTCTATATTTGGCACTTGATTGGAGGTACTACATGCACCTATTTATACGCTTCCTGCATACTAAGTTTATTTGAAACCTCTTTTTTTTTCCTCCCATAAACTTAAAGAAGAAACAGGTTTGGACTGCTTTAAAGCATTGCAAGTGGAGGATATTTTCAGTTGTAGAAAGGTATTAAATTGCTTGTGTACACAGTGTTAGATTTTTTATGGTGTCATAGGTGAGTGGTTAATATAGTGTTAGTATCGCCCTGATATTGTTTTGTTTGTTTTAATGCATTAACCATATAACTTAAAGGTTTTTATCTTTTTTAGTAAACACAAAACTAAATTGATGAAAATTAACAATAAGTAAATGAATAAACTTATCACTCTTTAATTCTGATGAAATATTTTTTGCATTTTTGTCAGAATTTATCACAACATGTAAATTAATTGCAGAACTTTGCAGTGGTACTTATCACTTCTCTGTATTGTAACTATTTTGTAACCTGCTGTGTTACAATCATTTAGAGGGAAATAAACCATTTTATCTACTATTACAAAGTGCATCTCTCAATGATTTTATAAAAAATATTACGACCAAGACCAACTTGTCAATGTTTGCATTATCTGTTTGGGATAAAAAAGAGTTACGTGAGCCAAAAAACCTTGTTCTTCCAAAGTGGTAAACAGTTAACCAACAAATGGCTGGATATTCCTATGCTGTTTCACTGATTAGATGAAGCCTCATATCTAATTATGATGCTGTTTAAAATGTATTCATGTGGCTCATTGTTATACAGCATGCGTAATGTGGCCATGGCGTGTCTGCCACTCTGAAATGTATATTAATCACTGACCTTAAGGCTTATCTCTGATACATTCTTTACATCAGGGGATTAATCCCAAGCTATCAAAGTTTCATTAATGCTACATTGAAGGTTGATAACACAACCTGGAGAAGCAC
>JZLH01S0303234.1:23677-46420 GCA_001188425.1 Eucidaris tribuloides | reverse complement strand
CTGTAATCTCTGAATGCAGGAATGTGTCTGGGTTTCATCCCACTTTAACAGTGCTGTTCTATTCCTGCTCTCCTTGGCTCTTGTAACTTTCTTGATCATTTTACAGCCTCTTTGACATCTTCTTTTTTTAACCCTTCTTTGCCTTTTGTTGACCTCCTTGTCCTCTTTAACTCTTAACATGCCAGAGGATTTAGGCTAAATCTTTATGGAGGTTATGTGTATTATTTGGTTCAGATCTGCATCTTTGGCACCTTAACCCGTTGCCTACGAGATTCTGAAAATCCCATAGAGATAACACATAACACATCCGTTTCCCGTAGTCAACAGGTTAAGAGTTAAAATTGTGTACATGTATGTCATTGTGTTCTTATAATCATGTACATGTACTTCTTTGCGTCCTCTTCTTCATGTATTCTTCTTACCCCCCCCCCCCCCAAAAAAAGATCTCTTTCGTTTTTCCCTTCTGCCTCTATCTTATTCTTTTAGTAGAGCCTACTTGCTTAATGATCAGTTTTCTTTCTCCTGGGTCCCTCATTCCAACTAGTCATGTGTTCAGTTTGAGCGAACTTCATACTACTTGTTTGCACAATAATCCAAATTGATTTAACTCATTGAAGATGTATCTGCTCAGAATTTCAGAAACCAATACCCACATTATTCAATTGAATCAGTATAATGAAAGAAATCAGTAAAGTTAGTATGAGTATTCTCATTTTCTTATCAATTTCATGCATATTTTGTAGATCATTGTCAATATTAACACGGGTCATGGCTTGCCGCAGGTTGGCCAAAACATGACCATTGTTGTAACAAGTCATGTTTGCCAATAAGAACATGACCACAGAAAATGCAATACAGATATTACAGACAGGATGTATTGTTGAGCGTTACTCATTTCTGGTTTTTCCCCAGAAGAAACAATTCCTCAAATTTGAATACATTATAGTGCAAATTTGCATGCTATGGTACAATAGATTATGATGTAAGCTATTCTTTGTCAACGTAAAACCAGAAGGAAGGTAGAGTAGGCCTACTAGTCTAAATCTTCCTGAAGATATTTGCGACAAGGAATTTAGAAAATGTGATGGCCAACTGCTGCTTGGAGTGGCTGGTCGTTTATTTCAAACACATGTTGCCTAACTGTCTTCGCAGCTAGTCTAAGAGTAAACTTGACATTCTTGGCCTGATGTAGAACAGACTCTGTCTAGTCACTATGAGGCATGTTCTACATTGATTCATCACACTACCTTGTTAGACTGAATGTGACATTTGAAGGCCTGTCACACTCCGCCTCTGTCTTGGGGTGTCTTCCTACTGTAGCAAGCACTGATGACACAAGCCCCATTAACACTTTCCAGTTCTGTGTAATAGTATTCACCTACTGTACATGTATGCTTGTAATAGTTTGCTGTGCCGATTCTGAAAAGTTCATGACATGGACTCCTGGGCCCTATTGGTAAGCTCTTACCAGAGCAAAATTTTGGTTCATGCAACTTTGTGTGCTTTTGTAAAATAATGGTACAATTACATTCACAGCTTCCTATTTTGCCAGAGATATTTTTCTGTTGTTTTTTTTAATCTGTAATATGGCCCAGGTACATAAAAAAGTGTTGGCCTGGTTACTGAAAAGCAGACCATCATGAAATATTGAACAAGTCTGCATCTACTGAAGACATGAATCTATTTGCGCATCAAGAAAGCTAGCCAGTATA
Organism: Eucidaris tribuloides; assembly: GCA_001188425.1. Taxonomy (NCBI): domain Eukaryota; kingdom Metazoa; phylum Echinodermata; class Echinoidea; order Cidaroida; family Cidaridae; genus Eucidaris; species Eucidaris tribuloides. Next base: position 44,708 of record JZLH01S0303234.1, on the reverse strand, counting down.
ACACATAATGGTTGATGACCCCCAGCTGATGAAAGTGTGGTTTCTTGTTTTTACTTTTCCTTTTTTAAGGGGAAGGTGAGGAACATTTAAAGCACAATCATAAGATTGACAAATTCAGTGTCTATCCATTTCTGTGCCCTATGGCATTCGAAGTCAAGCTGTCAGAGTATGTTTTTAAAAGAAATATTAGTATTCATCAAATTTGATTTCTGATGTAAAAAGGTCAGTTCTCATGTTTCAGTTGGTCCTTTGGCAATTTATCAGCTCATTCTTACAGTTTATGGTGTTAGATTAACCCAATAGAGACAAAGAATGAGATATCTCTGGTTAGGGTCTGTGGAGAATGTAATGTATGTTATAGTGAAATTAAATCATCTCCAACAGGTTAAAGGGACCAGTATATTTGCAGGCTTATTCTTCATTAAGCTGAAAAGTGCTTATAAAAGAGACAAATTCTTGCATTCCTCTATTAAAGTCTAAGATATAAATTTAGAAAATGCAGCTACAAAACAAAAAAATATTGATAACTCTAATAGACAATTTCAAGTTTGATGACCCTGTATCTCATTCATTGACTTATTTCTACTCTCATTTTCTGCCTATGATGAATACAGTGAAGGAGATTATGATTTTTTTTTTCCAAAAAAGAATCTTCTTTTTGCCGATGGCATGGTGACATTGTGGTTATGATAGGCTGGGCCGTTTGGTGCAGTGAGTCATCACACTGTCTTCTCTTTCTGTTTGTCTGCCTTATCCATCAATCATGAGTATCATCTTCGCCATGACAAGTACATCAGCATTCCTTCATTTTGCAACTGATCCCCCATGTCATCGGAGGCATAGCAGGGCCTTCCAAACTGAGGGGGTGTTGGGGTTGTCAGGGAATTGTTACCTCTATGCTAAAAGAGCATTGACATGATTGGGAGAAGTAAAAAAATACTCCAAGTCACCAAATAGGTTGAAACATATACCAATGTATGCACCAGCTGGAGTGTATTTCCTGGCTGGAAGGGTTTCTCTTGAATTTTGTTACTTGTGGAGAAACAAGTGTTCGTTATTAGCAGTATTGAATTATGGTGCCCTGATAGAAATTGATCCCATACAAAGCTGCTCATAATTTCGCCTACAGGTCACAATGAGAACTGATGGTGATTGTTTAGAAAGTACAAACCATTTGTCCATGAAATTTAGACAGCAGAAGCCTTAAAGGCAAAGTTCACCCTGATGCCAAGTTGGTTTTAATAAAAGTAGAAAAATGAGAGAAACATTAATGAAAGTTTGGCAAAAATCCACCAAAGAATAAGAGAGTTATAGAATTTTAAATGTTTGAATTTGTGACGTCACATGCGAGCAGCTCCCCATATGTCCGATGTGATATAAATTCCATAAAAGTGCTGTTTTCTCAGAAATTTGAAAATGATTTTACCTGTGCATTCATATATAGGGATATTATCAAAAATATTATTCCATACATGTAACTATGAAAAAACCCCATTCAATTATCATGAACTATTACAAAATTGCAAATTATGGCATACATGAGATATTGGGAGCTGTTCGCATGTGACGTCACAAGTTTAAAACTTTGAAACTCCATGACTCTGTTATTCTTTGATGGATTTTCCTCAAACTTTCATTAGTATGTGTCTCTCATTTTTCTGCTTTTATTATTTAAAAACAACTTGATGTCTGGGTGAACCTTGCCCTTAAACAGTAGTTTTATCCCACAGTAAGGACTTCTTTCAATCCTGTCATCTCCTTTTTAAAGTTGTTCATGTCAATTTGATCAACTTAAGTACTGAGGTGGGAAAAAATATGTTAATCTTTGTAGTGTAGTTGGGTGGGAAAGGCAGCTAGGACATATTTGTAAAGATGAGGTGTGGGAGGGGGGGAGTACATTACTCTGCCCCTCCCCTTTAAAAAAACCCCCCTCATATTCATGCATATGTAGCATGGCCATCGTGTTGCACAAATCAACATAGGTTAGAATTGCTTTGAATGCTTTCCATAGTATGTGCGTGAACATGCATACTTGTGATAACATGGACACTATGCTATACCTTATGTGTACATTAGTAATTCATCCGTACATACGCCTGTAATGTTCCTACTGTACACATATCATGTTCAAAGGTCAAGTAGTTTGAAAGATATAGCTTCCTGGATAGACAGAATATCTTGATCACAAACTGTGACTGCCCCTCCCCTCCCTCCTCTCCCCTCCCTCCTCTCCCCTCCCCCTATCCAGTTCATCTTGCCCTACTAGTAGTAGAAGTTCAATATCCCAATGGATTTAATCTCTCGACCTTTAGATCTATCAATAAATCTTATTTGTAAAGCATGCAGTCACAACAGGCTGTGGGAGCTTTCTAGCTACGATGTTGATTCAAGGATTCAATTTGTACATTCGATTATCCAGAGATATCTTGTGCCATCAAAGTTTGAGTGCAAAATGTTTGTATACATAGATGCTGGAATAGTATACAAATATATACTGCCATTAGAGGGTCTGGTTAAAACTATGGCCCCGAGGTGAGTGCAATAGTACTATTTGCTGAGGGGCGCAGCCCGAAGCAAAATAGTACTATGCAGTCACCGAGGAACCATAGTTTTAAACCAGACCCTAATGCAGAATATATTGTTTTATATACTGCATTACATATATTTTTGTTCATTGATTGGTTAAAGTATGATTAGATCTACATGATAACACATAAAATAACCTTAGATCTAATATGATGTTTGTTTATATTTTCGGATCGTGGCGCGCTAGTAAATTGACCTCTAACTCAGCCCTTCATTGCCACACGTACGGCTGGTCGTCTGTGCAGCGCAGCGCTAGCACAGCAAAACGCTGCATGAATGCACGCAATAAGGTCAAATCGCGTCGCGATCCGGCTGTCGAGCTAGCTAGTCGGTCGCGGGTGGGGCAAATAGTATAGCGCCCTCATCGTTGACAGATTTAATGTACTATCGGACTCGATAATGTACTATGGGACTCGATAAGAGTCATGAGAGTCCGATAGTACTTTACTATGTACTCTCCGCTCCTAGACTGACAGAATAGTGTGTTTATTTTTAATCACGTGACATACTTTTAACCAATCAATGAACAAGAATATATGAATGTGGTATATAACATTTACTATTCAGTTATCTAGAATCAATCAACTGCCATGCAAAAATATAGGCCTACATTTTTGACAATTTAACATGTTAATATTTTTGTAGCATTAGTGGGCCCTACAAGTGGTTGGAAAATTGTTGATACTATTTTGCAGGTTGTTTCAGAAGTGCAAGAAATTCTTATTGTTACATGTATTTGTTCACTCATGATATTGTATTTCTCAGTGGTACCCAGGCCCTACATTCTGTAGATTGACTGACAGAGTGATTGATTAAATCTTTTATTTAATCATGTATTTATGTTAAATTTGAGTGATGGATTTTTTTTTGTCTTTGTATTTGTTTGATGTTTTTATGTATGCATGTATTTATTTATTAAGGCCTATACATTAAGTTTTTAAATTTGTTTATTTGTTCACTTATTTTTGTATTCATCATTTAGTTTGATTTCAACCAATTACAACACAGAAGCAAAACGAATCAAAGAGGAATTTAAAGTCATGTATAATCTACCACATGTCTACATGTACAGTGCATTACTAACCACACCGTCTATTTGATGTGTGTTTGTGTCTGTGTTTGAGAGCGTTTGTCAATAAGTGTACCACAGATAACAAGCTTATTGAAGAGATACAACCTCATTCCAAACAGTGGGTGCAGTCTGGATAAAGGGAGATCAATTCACCGCTCTTTTTATGGCTTGTTAAGGGGGCACTAAACCGTGTTTCTTCTCTTTACTGGTACAAAACCCATGTGACGCTGTGGATAATTCTATTTTGAAAAGGACGGAGCATGGCTAGCTGACTGAGAAGTTTTCCAATGATAAGCGATGCGTGTCTGGCTTATTCTTTTCTCTCACTGGCTTCCATTCACGTTGTGAAGAGAGCGTGAAACCGATCATCCCAGGCCTGCGACATGCATTACTCTACCTGGTGTATATTTACAGTAGGCCCATTCACGTTACAATGATGCGGAGGTATTAGCACGGGTACAACTGATTTTGATTTCCCATTGTATGCTTGTATGGATGTTGTATGTGTGCCATTTCGGTGCCCCAAATCGTGTAGTCGCAAGGAATGCATGTCGTGTGAAAGAATGCAAGTTCAGAAGACAGCCCACGTAAGCAACTCTTTCATATTTCACCGTAAAGTCAGTTATTTTGTAACTAAACTTCTCAAGTTTTAACCAAGCATTGTGTAACTATAGTGCATGTGATACTAAGTCAGCTTATCTCTCTGCTCGATAACCTTGGTGTCTATTCAAACAGAGTGTCTGTATTTGTATCGCAGCTTTAGAAGAGTGCATGTATATGTGTATGTACTGTACTGTACATATCTACATACGTGTACATAGGAGAGCTAGAAGTACTAGTACAGTGCATGTACATGTATATACGGAGGCCCTATAATAGAACATGCATATCTATAAATGTAAAGTAAAGTTTAATTCCATATGGAGTAAATATTAATTGCCATTATCAAACCATACGGCAGGAAGTTACATTTGAATATGGACAAGTGTACTTAATAACGTTTTCTTATTAGTGTGATACTAAAGAACATCTGTTATATCCAAATAAGTTTCTACTTTACTTTGCAACTGATAGGAGCTCAATTATTCTATGCAAATATTAACTTTATGTACAGACATGATGGAATCATTGATTCTAATACAACACCTGCTGGAATTATGAATGATCTATTCTCTGATTCATTTTTATTTTTTGAAGTGTTGAAATTTTTGTTGGTGTTCTGTTTTCTTTTTTATGCAGGTTTCTTTTTGTGTGTGTAAAAAGTTGTTTGAAATTGAATTATTTGATTTTTGCACAATTGAATTCTGGTTTGATTGAAACAGTAGAAGGTAGATTTTGGAAGGATTGGCTAGTGCCCAAAGTTTTCTGCTTTCTAAACGTAAAATTCTGTTTTCTTCTGCTTTACAAACCTGAAATTCTGCTTTCTTCTGCTTTCTAAATTTCACCCTTTCGAAACTCATTGAAACTCAGAAAAGACTTTTTTCTTATTTCAAATGCATGTAAGAAAAATGATTGCCTATACTGTTTTGTGCACTGAGCCTGAGCAATTCCTAGATTGGATTTTGTATGGGTAATAATGATTAATCATTATGCATTTGAAACCAATAAGAGTATACTTATATTAAAATCACTAAAAAAATTCTTACCAAATTCACTATTTATGGCTTTTTTCATTTATTTTTACATTTTTTTAAAAACTGCGTTTTCCGCTTTCTACCCCCGTTTCCGCGATTTTGGCGGAAAACTTTGGGCACTAGGATCGGCCAGTTGAGCATTAGGAACTAAGAAAGTAATTCAATGAAATTAATAAATTTATAATATACTTATTTATTCATTAATTTACTTAGCTTGTTCACAAGTGAGTGATTGATTGATTGATTGATTGATTGTTTGATTGGTGACTAATCATGGGGGTGACAATTGGAGTTGAAATAGCAACCTCTTCATATACTTAAAGATTGATGTATCAAATCAATTGGCCAAGTGGAGACACATATGATTCATATGTGTCTCCACTGGGCCAATTGATTTTTATTATTTTTATTTTTCATCATTTTCTAACAAAAAAAGATGACAACATTTCAGAGTGTGTAATTTTCAGGGCATTAATAAGTGATATCTAGGTCACTCTATTTTACCACAACATGAAATATTGCATTTTTTTTCCAACCATTGGCCAAAACTGTACACTGCCTTTAAAAGAAGAAAAATCAATTGTATCATCAACAATATTGTACCATGAATTACAGGCTAAATTTAGGTTGCACACAAGTGGAGTCCTGCAATGTGTAATTGGTACTCTGTGTACATAGCAGCACATGTTTGGCAAATAGAAATCAATACGTGTGTTGGCACGCTGGTTCACATCATCGTCATCATGCGGTGCAACATACTCTACACACTCACGACTCGACGACCATTGTTAAATGTTGTTAGCTCTGGCATGCAAGCACAGATAATCCTTTCAAAGCTAGGCCATGCTTGTCTTGCGGAACACAGTGGCAACTCTGACTGGGCGGGAAACAATACAAAGAAGATGTGAAACTGCCCTCTGACATACCATTCAGAGACTTTTTCCCCCTCTTTCCTTTTCTTTTGTTGTTGATAAAATAAGGATCATGCCGAGCTAGTTTTGTCTCTTTCTTTCTTTTTGAACATTGGTATCAGATGAGAAGTGTACTGTGCACAGTTGTACAGTAATATAATAGTAAGATTTGTACTGTGTACAGCAATTGTACAGTAAGTCTTTGCCAACATTACATTTTAATTGTATATTGGAACTCAGTCACTGAGCTTTTTGTAGATTTGGTCATCAAACATCAATAGATCAAGAGACAAAATTAATTTCAGTTTTGCTGTGTTGATGCTAAAAAATATCACACTGGAGATATACACATTATACATTTTTAACCAATTGGCTATTGGAACCAGATGTGCATTGCATAAATTTGATAGGAATATCAGAATCCTGGACTGGGTAACATATCTGAGATTTAACAAAATATGACTGGTAAAACACAACAAGAGGTAATCTTAGAACACTAAGAACAGTAACTTCAATGTATAAAGTGGTTAACTTATGAGAGAAATTCTAGTACATGATGAATTTGTTTATAGGAGAACTTACATTCACTTTAAATAAGACAGATCTAACTGAATATAATTAAACCTCACTTTATTTGTGTAAATGTTGGTGATATAGCAATCAAATTCATGTTGTAACCTCCAATGTAAACTTTGTCTGGATTAAGGATCGCAATTCACAACCAAGAATCCAAGAAATGAAGAATAAAATGCGTAATCTTACTATAATTGTTCCTTTAAAATGTGTAGGCCTATTTTGGCAATCATAATGATTCTGTGGTAGGCCTGCATATACAGTAGATTCCTTAGACATGTGTCATTGCTGAGTGTATTTTCACGTCAAATGCTTTACAGTACTTAAAGTACAGGAAAATGTGAGCACAAGCATGGAAAGAAAATATATAGAGTTTCCTTAGATGATAAAGTGGGGAGGGTGTGGGATGTTATGTTGTGTCATTCAGTGAAGAGAGCATCAATCTAGTTTTGGATTCAAGAAATGCTGAGCCACAAATTCCTCTGAATACAGAAAATGAAAATTCCCATGACATTCTGTCACCCCTTACAACCTTGCTGTAGTTGATAGGTCTGAGGAGGGGGAACTGGTAGGGGCATCCCCTTTTTATACTCTTTTACTATTTGTGGTCCTGACCAATTTAAGTGTAGTATCAATCCGACATGGTATCAATCTAATTTTGTATATATGTGTGCATGTTCTCTTGAACAAATTTTCCTTAAAAAAGGTGTATATTTAAGACATTTTAGTGCCCCTTAAAACAGGACCTCTGGTTATGCCATGGCATTGTGACATCCCAAGTTTTACTTTCAGTGTTCCCTCTTCTGCTTGCCTTGCTGTGTAGCCTTGGTACAAGACTTTTTTTTAGAAGAACATTCTTTGTTTGAAGAGTCATTGTTTATAGTGTTGCACAACTAAGTCACCAAAAGTTGGAGTCATGACTATCGTCGAGGAGTTGCGACTCCGACTTCAGAAATGCCAGAATCGACTCCATGTAATCACATATGTATACCATATAAACCAGTCAAAACATCAACGACAATGTGTGGGACTGTGGTAGAAAGTCAATTTTTGAATGATCGTAATCACAATTGAACAACATAAGTTCAAAAATAATTTTCAAAATGAACTAACCATTAATGAAATTGGACAACAATGGACTGCTTTTGCATCAAAATCACTGAAATCATTGAAGGAGGACACTGAACCGTAATTGTATAGGTTGTAGTATGTTTCTTTTTACCTACTGATCATACCACAGGACCGAATGCCAAGAGTCTGCAAATAGTCGGAGTCGCTACTTTTGATCGGTGACTAGTCAACTCCCCAAAATCCTGGAGTCGTGCAACACTAATTGTGTATTACATACCCAATAACTAAGGTTTGAACCTCTTCCTTTCGAAAATAATGTGTTGGTATTCACTGACATGCCACTGATTGCATTTATTTCATTGAACATTACAGTTACTTCTATTTAGAGTGAAAGAATGAATGACTTACAGTGGTACGTGGCAAGCAAATCAGCATTGATCTAAGACTAGTGTTGTTATTGACCTCCATTTTTTTGTTGAAAATGTAAAGGAGACTGAAAAAAAGTTGCTGTCAGAGAAATAAAATGTCACTCTTTCCTGAACGGTAACCCTGTGGGACCTTGACAGCATTGCCATGGCGATGGATGACTCTGGAATCCCATAGAAGGGTGAGCTGATGTGGCCAAGCTTGAATTTCACCTTGGAACAAGTGTTATGGCACAAGTACCTATCAGTGTGTGATGTGAGAAGTGGTGTGGCGGTGTAAGGTCACATTATTTAGACTCTTGAAGGATTATGGGGAAAAACTTGTCGAGAATTAAAGGGAAATTGTGTACAGATCTCGAAATGACTCTTGATCGTGGAATTGAACACTATCCAATATCTGTTACTATGTTCATGTATTGCCTTTCCTTATTAACCTGTCACTTTTTACAACTGCATTAGCTGTGTGCTACAAGCCCATAGCAATTAGATTTGAAAAAAAAAATATTTAACTCAAACTCTAAAGAATTGTTGAAGAAATCTCTTTGTGATAACATTTTATGGAATTACATAATATGTAACAGAAAAATCAAATATTTATGTAATGATATTGAAGTGGTAGGATTAAATCAATAAATTAAGAATTATCAGTGCGAGAAAAACACAATGCCCCAACTGGATTCAAATCCCAGTTAGGGCATTGTGTTTTTCTCGCGATGAAAATTCTTAACCCGTTGGAGACTAAGTACAAGTTAACTCGTGTCGGGGTCTATGGAAAATGCGTGTTATACTATTGTGAAATCAAATCGTCTGCAACAGGTTAATTCTGAAATGCTACTGACTTTTGTAGCCTATTTGTTTCTGGTGTAAGTGTTGATACAGAAAGTCCAAAGATTGAAATCTAATCAATTTATAGGAAAGAAAGCTTACACAATACATAAGTTATGATTGAGAGAGAGAAAAAAAAAAGGGGGATGTGATTATTGTAGCATTTTATGTTTTACGGTGTCTCAAGTAATACCATTGTTGTAAGCGGAAAAAAGGTTTGCAAGTGGATATTGAGGAGTCTACAGCCTTTATGATTAAGTCGTCTGCAGTGATCAAGATGGATTTAACCGCGGGGTTTTGCCATTGGACTTCTGCCTCGGGGTAGTCTAGTTTACTGAAATGTCAGTATGTTTTTCCTCACAAATTTAACATTAAAGATATTTGTCCATGTAAGACATTTTTTTTCTGGGATGATACAAAATTATGAAAGAATTTATGATTACAAAAAACAATACTTATGGGTAAAGCTAAGTACGTGTAGCATTGCAAAACAGTTTGCAGTGAATCTATATAGCTACAGGGAATATTTTTCTGTGTTTTCACATTTTGTATATTTCGAGTCACCCTCTGCTTGTAGCAATTTACATTTTTAGGTAGACAAACAAATTTGTTTTGTTGTATAGTGCTGCGGGAATTATAGTGTAATTGAGATCCAATGCAAAACTCAGCTATGATTGGTTCTCAAACCCCTCTGGGTACATGTATATAAATAGATGAAATTATGAATGTGATTCAACTCAAGGACCAGTATGATTAAATTAAAGACAAATGAAATCAAGAAAATAATATATAAAAAGCAGTACTCAAAAATCAAAATACGCAGGGCTCAGGGCCTATAGTCCCTGTTAATATTTTACAGGGGCTATTTTTTCTTGTCAATGAGAAAGGTAGCCCCATAATCAAATGATACAAAAATTCACATGACTAATTTGATTGATTGAAGATGACCTTCCAAGACATTGTATTATTATGATTATCTACATGTAGCATGTACATGTACACGGTACATGTATGTCTACTGTAATGGACTAATGAAACACAATAATAAAGACTATTCCTGTATTTTGAATATCCAGCAAAAGGTAAATAAGACCCCATAACAAGTTATGAGACTACTTTTCTTCCAGTCCCAGTAAAGTAAGCCCGCATAATTAAAAACAAAAACATTTTGAGCCGTGTTTGAAGCTGTTATGCAGTGCACATATGTCTCTTAGCCATCTTTTTGTAAAAAACATCACTACTAGAATTAGCAGCAGCAGCAGTTGAAATAGATATGTTGATGAGATGACGTGGTGCTAAGTATTGTGAAAAAATGTTAGCGGTCAACCGTCAAGGAAGTCTAATCAGTCACAACCTTACAGTTCACCTTGAGATAAGAATTTTGTGTGGTACATTTATATCATGGTGGAATGTCTTATATTCAATGGTACCCAATCTATGATGTTTGTTATCAGATTTTAACAATTATAGAACACACCTGTATTGATAAAAACTGGTTTGTTTGTCTTTTTTGTCATTTATATTATTATTATTAATAATATATTATTTGGACAGAAATGGGAAATCAATTCACATCTGGTGAAGATTTCAATGACTGTATGTTCATTGTCATTGCATTCTGGGCAAAAATATATATGAATTTGTACAAAGGCTAGGATGAGGAAATAACACAAAGAAATAAAGAAAACAAACATCCATAAACTCTAAATGTCATTTCTAATATCACCATTTGTGTGATATGCTAAAGTTTCAGTCATCACCTGATACAGATTGGTTTGTTACACCATGGACCTACAACGACACATGGACAGCGCAGTGTGTAACCATGGACCTAGGTCCATGGTTACACACTGCGCTGTCCATGTGTCATTTTTTTTCAGAAAGGGGTGTTGTGGTTTACCATCAGGAAGTTTGATCAATGGCAACCTATCAGTTGGTTTTGATTCAGATAAGAATGTTGTTTTAATGTTTTACAACATAGTGGAATGTACTGATGCCCACTTTTGCAATCTTGTTAAGAATTACATTTTATGCAAGCATTGCATGCAACCTTCTATCCTTCATGCTGATCAAAGAACCTGCTCTTTCTGTTGATCCTTTTGTTTTTGGTGACAAATTCCTGGATATACCTTTTAGAATTTGGTCTTGTTCATTATTCTGAGATGAATTTGAAATCTTGAGCTTCGAAACAGCCAGTGATCAAGTTCAACTAGAGCATGATTCCGAAATCATCACAGTTGTTGTATAAAAATGGCTTAGACATCAAATGCAATTATGGCGGCATGATACAGATTAATTCAATGACTTGGACAACAGAGTTTCAAGTTGGTTGCTTCATATGAATGGTTAACAACGATAAATAAGTTACTGAACTTTGTAACAAGCAGAGCTCCCATCACTGTGAGTTTTGGAATTGCATGTTGACACTCTGACTCCAGAACAAATTGCATTACTGCCAACAATCATCGGGTGACCCGCCAAGCATATTTTTCTGTTGATATTCCTGCACTGTAATTAAATATTTACATATCCTTGTAGGTGGATTGTTTCCCGTGATAATCTCTTTTTCATTTTTCACAATGTGTGACTCTCGGTTCTATCGCGGGTAAACAAACTTGTGAGCACATGCTCTCCACGCCAGCAGGTGAGGGCGGCAGATGACGGCAAACGGCCCTTCAAACGGGTGTTTACCTCCAATTTACGGCCGCGGTTCAGTCCAGGTCAAACCACAGTCTTTCAACAAACAATAGAACGTTGACTTTTCCGATAGTATCCACTGAGATCGACATTGTGATATGCATACTATCCTTCCAAATTGCCTGAATGGCTTACGGGGCTCTACATGGCTTGTGCAGTGTGTAGGCAATCTATAACGCAAAACCACAATAGTCTGATATTATGTCAGCTGGTGATCAAAAAGGGGTAAGTGACTTAAGCTTTCTTTTGGGGGGCCCCCACGCTTTTGTGGCTGGTTGCTGTGTCCCTCTTTATATGAATGCCCGGGCTTTGCGCCATGATATCCCCAGATGATCCGTGGATGGAAACCGCAGACTGGACAACCCGTTTTCAGAGCACTTCAATAACGACAATTGGCCACTTTAATCTAATTGGTCATTTCACAGCAGTGACTAAATGCCTTGTCTATTAACAATGCCTGGAGGTGTGAAGCCCACAGGAATTGATGGCCAGAGCTGGCTTGGCTGACGATCTCTTCACTATAGATAGCAGAACCCGGAATCAATATCCTCATTACGTCCACTCAAAACCATTGCACGCACAGGGTGTTAAAAATCGTTGAGTCCACTTCAGGTGAATCTGAGTTGTAGTGCCATATCATTTGTGTTGCTGTAATGCAAAACTCGTTCAATTGCCTCTGAAGATGTAAATATTTAGGAAATGGTATTTTTAAGTTGACTGCTCATGATCTGAGAGTAGCTGGTGTTGAAATCTAGATTTTTTTATGACTTCAACGTTTTGTTTTTGTTGTAGATAGCCTCTTGTATCTGTTTGTATTTTCATTATTAATCATACAGGCTGAATCATGAAATCTTGCACTGCAATTTCTACCATCAAGAAAATGATGATGAGAAAAGAATGGGGATGTGTCTTTGTAGGACAGCAAAATTAATTTTACCTTGTTATCTCTGAAGGGCAAAAATATCCCTTTTAATTATAATCAAGGTCCTACGGAATCATACGAATTATAGCTGTGCCAATTCAATTACCTATTTGTTGATTGTGTTTCCCTGTAGGTTATGTGGAATCACATATACACCATGCCAACTCTCATTTCTAACCACAAGATTCCGTTTTACCTTCGAGGCCTCCAACCCCTACCCCCCCCCCCACTCGACTGAACATTCAGACATTGTGCCAACTCTGCAACGCCACGTCAATATACTGTAGTTCTCAGACTTGTGACGCATTCATTGCAATAACAAAACATTACATGGTTGCCAGTTTCGCACAATAGTTAACAACTGGCATGCCTGCCGTCTGCATTCTCTTCACGTACATTCTTCCCACCTGCGCCCTGCATGAGCATGTGACCTTTGCTATAGAAAGCCCTCATACGATTGTGATCAGTCGTTACAATACTGTTGGTTTATACAAGCTTAAGTGTATGACTATGCACTGCTGTGTATAGCCTACATGGAAAGATCTCATTGACTGCTATGGTGTCCTTTTTCAAGGAATGAAATTGTAGTTTCTACTGAAAATTTCATGTTTGCTTGCTCGAAGGGATAGCTCGATTGATGCTTTATCATCTCTGTGAGACAAAATGTCCTTGTATATCAATTAAAATAAGATGGACGAGTGTGATTTACAACAGCAGGCAAACCTAATGTGTGTGTCCTTCATGTTTATCTGGAAGTCAACACATTATGGGTGGAAGTTGGTTGTCAGATTGATTGTTTGACATTTTGAGGTTTAGCCTTTGAAAATATTGTGTGCTTGTGGTTAGCATGTATAGGCAGTATAATCAAATATTTTGGGTTCATGTTTTCCTCTCAAAAACGTTATTAGTGCTTACTTGTCAAGTGATGGATGTGAGTCAAAATCTGGAGCTATATTTGGCAGAATAAAAAAAGTGCATGACTAATTATTATGTGTATTTTCAGAATCTGGGATTTGTGCATATCCTATAGCTTTGTAAGATGAAACAAGTAATATTCTCCAAAGTCACCTTGAAAAGGCCATTAAATGGAGTTGTTCCACTTTTGTCTTATTGTGATGGAGTCAGGAGTATACTAGAATATTTATTCAGTCACAAGTATTCATTCCACATTAGTGCAAGCTACACGTAAGATGGAAAAAAAATAGCTTTTGGATCCTGATGTAGAATAAATCATATATTAACAGTTCGTCTATTTCTTCAATATGCATCAGATTCAATTATTATTCTTTGCAATAACATCCTTTCAAGCCCGTGTAACATGAATACAATCAATTCCTTTAGTCCATTATATCCTCAGTCCATCACAGTTACTTTCTCTTGTGTACAGAATCCTCTCATGTGCTTGTATTCCCTGGGAGCGACTTTTATTCATTCCTCCACCGCAAACAAAGTGCATGCCATTAGAGTTGAATGTCTGTATTGTCAGTGATTGATAGTCATGTAATGGAAATATATATCTCCTTGTCATCGCACCTGTTAGACACTTTCCTAAAAGCACTTACCGGTAGTTTGCATCGAACATACATGCCTAGATCAAAAGGAGCCTTGGCGTTGATGTCATTAGCATTGCATCTGACCTACATTGTACATCTCCAAACTTCACTGAAACATCCTTGTCAGGGATTTGTGTATTTAGCACACCTAAGCTGCTGTTAACCCACTGCTCACTATATTTTTTGAAGTGGTTCCAATATTTCACAGACACTGAAGATTCTGGTTCATTTGTGTCAGTGTTCGAAACAGGGGAGGCCAGTTATTGAAGTAAATTCTATTTTCACAGATTTTGTATGTATACTTTAATCCTTCGCATACCACTGTAATGGGATACATGTACAAGATTACATTCTCCTTAGACTACATACAACTTTTGTGTGGCTCTAATGTAGATAATGATTGTACACATATCATTTAGACAGGATGGTAGGCTTATTGCAGATGTACCATAATCCCTGATTCTACAGGAGGGTCCCTGAGGAAAAAAAAATTGAATAGCTCCCTGATTAATAAAAGATTTTCATCTGTTGTACATGTGATTTATAAGATATCCCTGATTGGTGTTTGAAATTTCCCTGATTAAAGCTTATTAATGTTGTCATATCTGGCATTATATACTGTTTTATATTTCTTACACTTCAGGACTGGTGTTAAAGGAAAGTCTGATTAATTGGATTGTCTAGTTTAATTTGTTGTGTGTTTATGATGCAAAGACCGCTAATACATTGTGAAGGCATTTAATGGCCTTTGCAAAGGCCCACAACAAAATGTACAATTGGGACAAAATTCATTCATGGCAGTCAAAGGATTAAACCATGATTACCATGCAAACACCATTAACCCAAGGAGCACTTAGTAGTTGCTGCACATATTGATACTTTGCCATCCTTTTAAGAAGTAACAGGTACCTATACTAAAACAAGTCTAGTACATGTACCAACCATTACCACTGATGGATGGTAATATTGACATACACAATTTGCTCACATTATTTTCAGTTTCAGTGATTTAGCAAGGATGTATAGACTTTTACCAACATCAAGATACAGAGAAGACATTAGAGAATTTACGCGGTGAGGTGATGACATCCACCGTAGACAAACGATGGGGAGGGGGATGGGGAAGATGGGGGTTTAATGTAAAGATGCCGCAGGACTCGACTCACACATTTTCGCCAAAGTCCTGTCAGTATAAACAGAGATTCCTAGGCAAGCGACAATTGCAGGCTGAAAAAAAAGGAAAGAAAATTCACCTGTATCAACATAGCTCTAAGGTGTGCTCTCCAATTATTGTCCTCCGCGCAAAATGAGATTAAAAAATCGCTTGTCTCCTCCCAAATTCGAACACCTGCATCAGTTAACTCCTAAAAGCCCAAGTCACTGTATGAACTCTGCCATGACTACAAATTTGTGCTGATACATTGAAGGGAAATTTTGAGATTTTTAAAATTTCTTGCCAGAGAAAATTTCTGGAATTCAAACATATTTTGAGCAGTCTTTGTTTAGGTGGCTTGTTTTTATAATCCTGTTCTCCACATTTGATGAAAACTAGTCCTAAGTTTTAGACTGTTCTCATTTTCCCACTAATCGTAAGCCTAGGCAATACAGAAACTTAATTTAGGTGTGAGTCTGGACACTTAGACTAGATTTTACAGCTCGCTTCACTCAGGATTGGGGTAAATATAAGAGCTGTCTAAGACTTAGATTAGATGAAAACATGAAATAGAAGACAGAGGGAGAGAGAGAAAAAAAAACCCCACAATAACTGATATAGGGCATTGTGAGAACAGTAAGGTTCAATACTTGGCACATTTTTGCTCCATGACTTCTGTAGTTCAGGATCTTTTTTTATCTAGGATTGAAGGTCATGTCAATTGTCATACACAAGTTGTCCCAGAAATGGCAATCCAGTAGTCACTAACAGCCAGATGTTAAACTCGTAGTAATATGCACAATGTGCTAAATGCTTCTACCTCTTGTCTTCCATCATAATACATGTTGACTGAAATGTTTTTATTGAATCAAGTTCTAGGTTTCTCCAGCTATACCCACATCAAAGATTTATCCATCAGTCAAGTTGGCTCCTAACAGTTCCTTGTTACACATTCTATCTCCTTTAGTTTTAGTTTTGATCTGCTGGTTCGGAGGGGGTGGGGGCTTAGTTCCGGCTACGAGTACGAGTGTTCCCAGAATTCTCCCACACATTCAGACAATGTTTGCCCTGTTAGGATAAGTCCTTGAATTTCAAATTTGATATGTCATCACCTACATGTACTTACATGTATATGATATGGTTACTTCGTTCCTGCCATAGCTATAGGAGGTGGCATTGCATACTGTAACAGTGTGAAATGTACAAAAGACATGATATGTCCATCCTGTATCACTTTATTTGTTTGAACTTCATGTGATCATTATTTGATATTTAATTTCACGTGTTAACATAAACAGGAAACAACCAATATTTGGAACCAAGCATAATCCTGATGGTGTCTTGCATGATACTACATGTGCAGATCCTGGAAGATTCCACAGTTCTTTTTCATTGAGCTTTAAAGATTGTGTCATTCATTTGCACGTCAAAAAACACCTAAATGAATGAAATCAGCTGAAATCATATCCAATGTGAAGATTAATATAAATAGACACCTCTCATAGAGACTTGGGGTAAAATATTGAGTTTTGGTGAAAATCTGGATGGGTAAACTTCATCCTTTTTCAAATTACTCAGAAGCAATTTCAAAAAATCCGCGACGTCAAACGTGCACGTGCCGTTCCAAATCGTCCGATCAGCCGTTAGCCAAAGGTCGTGTGGAGGTTAGCGTTTAACCATCAGTGCGCTCCGCTGGTCTTGCACGATACACATAACTGTGATTCGCAGTTTGAGCAAAATTGAAACTCGCGGAAAGAACAACATTCTGGTAACATGTCGTTATTAGTTTTTCTCATAAAACAACAAATTCATGATGTATGGATCTTAAACTTTCAACACACCATTTGTAAGTACAAAACTACTGTTTGGTATTGATAATGAAGGGAAGTAATGGACTTGCACATCCCTGACACAATCTTTAAGATGGGAAAGTTGGTGGTCCTTAATGGATGTATACATTTGTCAGTCCGGGGAGCATACAAAAAAAGTGAATCTTTCTTGCCAGTTTTAAGAGGTAGTAGGGTGTACCTTAAATTGTGTAAATGAAGTAATAATTTCATTGAATAATGGTTGCATTAAATACTTTTCATAATATGTGGTATAGAGTACTCAATAACAACCATTTTATGATTATGATATAATAATTATTACATCATAGTCGTACATGTATTTTTTGTGTGCATCTATAGACAATGTGATGATAAATTGCTAACAGAGGGATAGAGATGTCCTATATTATTGCAGACATATCAGTGACACTGGACATACATGTAGGGCCTACAGGCCTCTATCCCAGTACTGTTTACTTCATATTAATATTCGGTGTTTTGCAATAGATCATTCACACTCCACTGCTTTGCAGGTCAGTTCCACATTTGCGGGGGAGAGGACGAATCGTTGTTCTGTGCCTCCAGTGTTAAACGTTCAGATCAAAATCTCTCGAACCATTACGGGCTAGCCATGCTTGTCGCCAAAAAAAGCGTGACCACAAGATGTATATCAGTGTGATTCTGTATTCAGGGCAAACTGGCCTCCCTAACTCACAACATGAACCCATCACCCCTCTGCTCCCCCCCCCCTTTTATTCCGGTCCACCCACCCAACACGACTTGCCCAAATTAACACAAAGTGCAGTACGTGTTTGGTGGGTATGCGTAGGACCACTCCGGCTATTGTTCCCACGACCCAGTTTTAGCGGCTGGTCGCCTTGGTGCGTGATGGATAGTACAGCTGACACATGAAACTGGCAAGTTTGGAGTCCGAAGCTGCCACCAAAAGCTGTAATTAAGGTGATAATTTTGGCATGGTGCACCCTCGCTTTGTGGCATTGTTACGGTAGCTGGTACAGATTGTCATTTTATCTGCGAGGAAGCAGTTATAAAATTTACTGCTCACTCTCTCTCTCTCTCGCTCTTCTCTCTCGCATGCAGTATTAAAACAGGAGTCTGATACTTGCATTTTCAATGTACGTGATTGTTTTGGAATTTTCTGGCTAACAAAGAAAAAATTTCTAGCATGATGACTTGTAAGCTAATGAAAAATAAAATAATATAAAATAATATATATATCATACCATCATATAATGTAATATAAATATAATTATAATATAGTGTAATGTAATGTAATGTAATGTAATGTAATGTAAGTACAATATAATGTAATATTAATGTGTAATATAATATAACATAAAATATAATATAATATAATATAATATAATATAATATAATATGTTATATAAATAAAATATAATATAAAATAACATACATGTAATATGATATAAATAACATATACATTGTATGAATTATATGTTATATATAAGCAGTGTATCTGCTCTAGATTAGAGCCAATCTTCTGATGCTTGGAATAATCAGTATATTTTACAATATCAAGAAATAGATCAATATAATTTTGAGCTAGGGTATCTATGGATAAATGAATAATGACAGCAGGTAGATTGGAAAGTCGCAATTTGGTATGAATTCTTAGTATTTGAATTGTATTTTGAATTCTTAGTATTTGAATTGTATTTTTTTTTTGGGGGGGGGGGTCACTCCTTTGTTATTCATGTCATACAACCTTGTGTAGTGGTCGGCAAGCTGACCTTCACACCGCACCAGTTCTGAACGTCGGTCAAAACCTGATTACAAAAGTAAAATCCTTCTTGTGACCTTTTATATTTGAGAGCAAATAACCAATGTTAATGAAGGAACACATTTGAGACATGAAAAAAGATGAAAACAAACTGTTAATGAAATTTTAAAAAGTAATTATTTCACAAAAATTCCATCCAGACTTTTTCAGAGTCTCATTGACATGTACTGCTATATCACTATTGAATTGACACTCTTGTTTATTGTTCAAAGCAATTATATGCAGTCATGTGAATTATTTGATTGTGGTAATTAATTACAAATGTCATTTGGGCCTTAATTTTTTGAAGTGATCAAGTTTTATACTTAATAACACATAATGTGATTGTGAGTATCACGAAAATTAAAACAGTTTAATGTACCATTCTGCTTTCCCCTTGAACATGGGAATCAATTGAAGCCCATAATTTAATGTCATTTATTTCCTTGTTCTATAATTAGCGGTTTGCAGATAGTGCAGTTGCAGCTGAAAACGATAACACTCGCTTCCTATGAGGAAGCAATAACGACAAGCCTAAGGGCATTGTTTCTTACAGGTTTTTTTTTAACCGTGTGGCAAATCATCCGTAAAATTTGTGGCTTCAATTGGAACCATAGTGCGATAATCATAGATCATGGCCCACTTTGATACTTGCACTATTTGATCAAGCACACGCCCCATCGCGATATCATTTCATCAACCACAACATCTACGAACAAAAAAACCCACATTAGTATCACAAAGACCTTGAATTATGACAGGCAGTTACCGTTTGTAGCTATATGTATTATTTAGAGAACTAAGTTAGAGGAGATTGTTGGGGGGGGGGGATTGCTTGCGTTTTGATCACACTAATTAGCCAACAAGCACACTTGCAACTGATAGCAGATCAATGGGTTGAGTAAATTGTATGGATTATGCCTCGGTGTGTGTCAGGTCGCTGCCATGTGCCAATAAAAGCTACTCATCCCTTGAATGAGCGTGAAAACAGATCGCAACATGAAAGAAAGGAAAAAAAGCACAGCACGAGTAGAGCAGAGAGCAGCGAGGCTTCTGTTGTTTATTGATTTCGTATTACATCACGGCTGTTGACATTTTACGGCAGGCACGGGTAAGCAGGCTTGCACACAAGGTAGTGCTTCCCCGTTGGCAGTGTAATGTCTGTCATATTAAGCTACGGGGCTCCGAGATTGCCGAGATATGGCCGATTGCAATCATTTCATAGGCTTCTGCAATGTTAAATTACCACAACGCAAGGACGCCGTTATATGTACAGGTATGTGCTTTCAACGTGCATGCGCCTATATGTACTGCTCTGATCATGGAAGAAGAACATTTATTATTTATTTACATATTTGATATAATACGCAAGTACACGTATATTGTAGGGCAGATGTTCCTGTTTAGGACAGCTGTTTGTATTTAACTATTCACGTTTAACTTGTACTCGACGTTGGGGCCATAAGGTTATGTATCTGTTTTTGTAGTGTGTGCATACACTAGCGTACCTGGAACCTCGCAATATGCACACTTCTATGACTGTGACTGTTGCTGTACTTTGGAGCCATGATGTTTAATGTTTTTATACCATTTGCATACTGTACATCCTGATCTTCCACATAGTAATGTATGGCAAATACTTGCTTTGTTCTCATAAGATTATTTGCATTCATAATCCCAAATGGTTTTCATGTACGAGCACTATCATGTTTATACTTTTTATATTTGTCCAATTGACCAATGCATGTGTTGGATCAATGTTTCAAGTCACCTAGTCCTAATTCTTAATGTACACATACATGTACATGTACTCTCACTACAGTGGGTTATTACACAGCTGTTCACATCATATTAACTACGACAATCTCGGAGCCCCGTAGCTTAATAGCCAGACATTACACTGCCAACGGGAAGCACTACCTTGTGTGCAAGCCTGCTTACCCGATGCCTGCGTAAAATGTCAACAGCGTGATGTAATA
>JZLH01S0303234.1:0-14556 GCA_001188425.1 Eucidaris tribuloides | reverse complement strand
CGCTGTCAAGGAGCGGACTATTTATATTTTGCACACCACTTATGAAAAGTATATTGGGAATCATGACTCATCAATTCAATTTTTCTCGTTCTCAGCTTCTCTCTCTCTCTCTTTTATATTAGTTTAATTCGGGTGCCCATGGCATATTTAATTTTACGAGTACAATATAAGGCATGTATCCATTGCGGCGTGCTTCAGTTTCACAGCTAATATCGCATGCCGCATCTGCCGCCGACCGCGTCTGTCATATAGCGTGTCATTACTCTGGTTCATTACCTCGAAAGCTCGACTGACCGAAGCGTGATGGAAAATTACGACCCGGTGTAACATAGACTGTGAGGTTCTGTTGTTGTTTTTCGCTGTCTTCGCAGCTTTCAAAATGTCTAGACGTGCTATATACGACATATCGTAATTAGTGCAGGATGATTTGCTCACTTGAGCAGTGTCATTTCTAATTTTGCAAGATATATAGGGAGCTGTTCGGTCCGCTGATTGGAGGTTTGGGGTGGGGGGGGGGATTGACCTAGGATTAGCCATATGAGGTTATACGTTGGTAAGGTCGCTGATGAAGATGTATCTTAGATTGTATGCCTGTGATAAATCACGTTGTCAGCTAATTTTGTGGGGTCATCCATCATACCTAGCTAGTGACAAATACAGCTCAATTCATGCATGCATCTCTGTTGTATTCATCCCCATCCCTCCCTCTCAATCATTTCCTAGCTATTAGTGAGCATCAGTGAATAAAATGGAACAGAAGGAAGATAGCGTGTGAGCCTAAATTATGTTTTGATTGAGGTCATTTTCTGAACTAGGAGTGAATGACATAAGAAGCAACGGGTTACATACAGATGACTGTGCATAAGTTGAAGTCATCTATACTGGAGTGAGTTTTGTGGGTTCAATTGGAAAAGAAATGTGTAGAACTAATAAAAATATAGATTAAAGGTAAAGCTTTTGCTTGGCTACCTGGAATACAGGTTTTCTTTGAAAATAACTTGATAGTTTGGGGTGTCCTTACTGTCCTAATATTCCATCCGGAATATAAGGCAAGTGTATTTTTGATTTTGCCTAATTGACACAGTGCATAGAGCACAGAGAAACATGTGATAAAAAAAAAATGTTTTTTTTTCTTTTTTTTTTTTCCGCCCTTTTAATGTCATATGCAATGTACATCAACATGACAGTGTACTTACAGCATTTAGTAAAATGTTTTTTTTTTCTTTCTTTTGAAACATGCAAGAAGATAAATTTTCAACAAAAATGTCATCCATCAGAAATGTATATATTTGATAAATAGTATAAATATCCTGTTGATGATTGGTTCTATTTATATCATGCCGTCATATTTATATTGTGGCATGTACTTTTGTCACTGCTTATTTGAGTATGCCTGTGTCACCGAACTGTTATTGTGGTCGATGAGTAAAGGGTATAACACTGAAGGAAAAAAAAGTAGGTATAATAGATAAAAAAAGAGAGAGAGAATAGGTTCCCTCTCCCACTGGGAAGTATATAGCTGGCTTGATTCGTGTAATTGCATCGCGCGAAGTGTCTTTGTCAAAAGAGGTTTTCTGTCGAGGGTCCACAATGCTGGGAGTGCAAGGCAGATAAAAGGTTTACGTCCGTTACCGTGTGGTGTGAATTCAATATATCGTCCGAGGCGTGAATATCGGGCAGTGTGTGTGTGTTTATACTCTGTGTAGTTTTTTCCCCTTCTCATTTAAAGCCCTCGCTCGCACTTCTTTGTGGTCGGGATCGAATTTCATACGGCTGTGTCCAGAGTGCAGTGCCATTTGCCTCTCTCGTTGCCCCGTCAACGCCGAATATGCACTGACATGCGGTGGGTAAACACAGCATCCAGCAATTCGCAACGTCAATATCATAAAATAATTTGAAAGGCCCACGTGCTGGTAGGCCTCCATCAAATAGTGCAGATGTAACTGTCCTTTGTTCCCATTGAAATTGCCTCAGCAGCCCCCCCCCCCTTTTTCACTTACCTCATTACTATAGAGTACTTATAGTCCGTAGACCATTGCACAGAAGGACCTAATTTGTAGATTGGGAAAGTCCAGTCAAATTGGAGAGCCACACAAAGACTTTAATCCCACATTATAGTAATTGAGTAATTGATATGTGACAAGTCTGGTTACTATCTATTGTGTTTCATTCTCTACTGGCCTATTGGGAAGAGGTAGAAACTTTCAACTTAAATGTGTTTGATATTTGGTTTGAACAGCTACACATGTAGGCACAAGTCAGTATTGTTGCATTATGCATCATACTGTCATATTGGAATATATATTAAGCCTATATTTTCTGGGGACTATTTAACATCTGTGTTTAAGCAGAATATACATTTGGGAATATAATATGCCAAAATTTGGTAAAAATGTACTATCCTTAGCCCATTGGAGACAATTTGATTTTGCTATAACATTCATTTTCCACTCATACTGAGTTCGCAATGGGTTAAGTCATAAAACAATGAGTGGTCATATTTATAAACAGTTACAGCACAAAAGTACAGTAGTGCTGTAGGTTTGTGTACTCTTGTCTTTCGGAAAAAGCAGCTGCAAATGGCAATTACAAGTCGGTCACACTTTGTAGGTTTATTCTTTTGCCGGTCTTTGTTCTCAACTGACCACCTGCTCTGTGTGTTTGTAGAGTGTGTAAACTCCGACTTAAATAATTTAATTGATAAATTTGCTAACAGCTTTAGTGTTTTCGCACCCCTCCTCCTCAGAGAAAAGTGAGTTTGAGTATCATACATTCATAAAATCTGTCAGGGTTTCATTTGAATGAGGATATCAATAGTGCAAAGTCATTTTTTGTCAAATATAAGTAAGTTTAGTCATTATTCAGTGTGCTCTTCGTACACAAATGTACTTTTATGCACTGCATACATATATGAAATTATGTTTACTTTTATCACTTTCATCATATAAAATATGTATTTCTATCTTGTTTTCATGATTATGCAGAAAATAATTCCTCAAAATTGATGGAAATAATTATTGGTCAGCAGTGTAAGTTATACACGTTCTTTAGCTTCATTCAAGAAAGGTTATGTTTCAGTGATTATCCGAAAGTATAAATTTTTTCTGGTACCTTGATAAAACATATATTTCCATATAATTACCATCTTTGTTTTGCTCTCTGTCTTTATTCTTTATGTGCACTACAGGTACAACATCCAAGCACAGATCTGAGAAGTGAATCCGGAGACGGAGCTACCAACAAAAATAACAACTCTCTGAAGCCACCAGTTCATCCCGGAGCAGCCAAGAGCAGTGCCCCATGCCCAACCAAGCAGGCCACCATGGAGAGCTGTGTGGGATTGCAGCTACAGTTTGACCCCTCCCCGCCCATGCTGCTCAGGGCGGGGAACCGGTACAGGTATCACTGGCTGACGTGGATGCAGTAGTCAGCGCCGATGTCTGCACGAGTGTCGCATCGACGTTGGCCGCCAATGGCATCACGCTGCCGCAATGTGGCGGTGTCGTGGTGCAGGCGGGGAGCAACGAGGAAAATAGCAATGCGCTGTTCCAGGAAGTTGAGGATAACATCTTCCAGGCCATCGTCAATTCTGGTGCCAATGTCTCCGAACAGCTCGAGATGGAAACACTGGCAAACTCCTTGATGAACGAGTCTATATCGTTTTCCGACACAGAGCTGCAACAACACCTGCAGACGGATAATATTAATGTGGATTATACCAAAACCATGACCAATGGACCACCTGTGACAAATATGGCACCTGTAGGGATGCCTTCTGTTGCCATGGTTACGCAGGCACTGACATCGCAATCTCCAGTCTCGCTGGTTGGTCAGTCATCTCTTGTTGTTCCCAACCAGCATCAGCCCTCGCTACCCATGAAACCCAACCAGGCGAGTCATGACAATAGCGTTGAGGTGTCAACCAACAACTTTGCCATGGATACTAGTATGATGATCGAGTCAGTGCTGGAAGTACGGGAAGGGGAGGACGCGACGACTGCACTGGTGACCCCACCCACTCAGCAGCCTGGGTTTGGTTATCAGTCTTACGCACACAATTTTGGAGCAGATGCACTTGTGAGTGAGAAGGAATCAGACACCACTCCAAATGTGACCAGCGACGAACAGGATTTGGATATTCTAGTTGCAAGGGGCAACCACAAGCGAGGAGTGCAGGGGCCAGAGTACACAGTGGTGACCGGGTACAGCCCTAAAGTGAAACAGAACTACCAGAAACAGGGGCAATGGCCTCCACAACAGAGTCCTAAAGCTGGTACTAAAGCCAAGAAAGCAAAGACACCAGCTGAATTCCCTGGACAAACATTGACAAACAATTCTACAGTGTCGAATCAAACAGTATCTGAAAGAGTATCAACAACAAAACAAAGCCAGGCAGTGAGTAAGGTGAAAGATGGTAGTAAGATCAGTAAATCAAGGACTAAAGATGCCAAAATACTATCGTCTACAAAGAAATCTGAAGTCAGCTCAAAGAAACATACTAAAACTGGTGCCAAAATAGTAGCATCAACAAAAACACATGGTGGATCAAAAGAAAAGCCCAAAAGCCACAAGCCGACAAAGTCTCCTATGGTGTCACCTGTATCGTCAGAAGGAAGTAAATCATCAAAAAAGACTCACAAGAAAGTTGAGCAGGTAGTAACTGCAATTTCATTTGAAAGTTCATCTGATGAAGAAGTTTTGCAATCTGAGCCAGAAATGGTTGAAAAAAGTAAGCCTCAGTCAGAGAAAGTTAAAAAGTCAAAACTTAAACTTGATACTTCTTCAGAGGAGCAGCCAAAAACAAAGAAGACAAAAAAGACAACAGGAAAAGTGAAAACGAAGAAGAAAATTAAATCGTCAATCAGCCCTTCACATTCCAGGACTGATGAGAGTGGTGCAACTTCTCATAAAACAAAAAAGAAATCTCCAAAGTTGAGTCCAAAAGATGGTGGAACTCACAGTGCAAAGTCGAGCAGTACCAAAAAGTTGTTGGGATCTACTAGCGGTACCAAGAATGTGAAACTAAAAAAGAAAACGAAGAAGGGGTGTAAAGGTCAGGTCTCCAGAGGGACCAAGGACAAGTTAACCAGCAAACAAAGCAAAGGGGGTGATGGAGTCAAAGTTGTTCGAAAGAAGGTGCACAAAACCAAGAAACTGAAAGCGAAGATGTCAAATTCAGACAGTGTTCACTCGTTAATTAAAACAGGGAGATTGTCTCCTACAGAGGCCGCGTCTGTATTAATGAATAATATTGATAGCGATGAGGACAATAAGGATGTTGGCTACGACAGCAGTACACAAAAAACACCAATTGGAAAGCGGAAGAAAGTCACTCAGCTTCCAAAGTTGTCAGTTACTGTGCCCCGAGCAAGTCTTTCACATCCTGAATTGCTACTGAAAACTGTTTCAAAGTCAACAAAGAAAACCGTTCATAAGAAAACAAAGCATGGTGCATCCACCTCACCTTCAAGTAAAACTAAGCAAACTGATAAAACAATTAAGAAAACCAAAAAGATTAAAGGAAAGAATGGTGTGAAGAGAAATGTGTTTGACAGCTGTGAGCGCCATACAGTAAGCCCCACTGTTCCTTTGCATATAGATATCCCTGATGCAGAACATAGCTTCACACCCATCAGAAAATCTCTATTAACCGAGGGCCATGGATCAAACAATTTACAACACAGGAGGCCCAAAATGAGAAAAGTTGGAAGACCAAAGAAAAAGACCTCCAACACAGAAGCGAATAGATCTTGTGAACTTAGTAAATCATCTGGTAGTAAAAAAGACTCACATGTGTTTGCTGAGCCGGAGCGCTGCATGCATGGGTTTGGAAAGGGAAAAGCGGCTGTGGATAGCAGTCAATCTGAGGGACAGGTGAAGCACAAGGAACAAACGCCATCTCCTCAAAGTGCCACAACGTGTTTAAGTGAGGAAACCTTGTTTAGTGACAGTGGAATAGGCACAGATAACAACAGTAACCCGGATCAGCATATTTGTGATAAGCACAAAAGAATTCGCTCAGTTCCATCCATCGTGGAATCCGAGGTTGCCAGCGAAGTTCTGGAATCACATCCACTAGCAACTTCGGATCATGGACTCTATGGCTTTGGTAAGCGTGAGAAACATAGAAAACTGAAACATGCGCATTGGCATCACTTGAGCTTGCATTGTAAGAAGAGACGACGAAAATACCACATGTCGCGTATGCTTGGACGTGTTAGTCCCACTTTCTTGTTTGAGATGGATGCTCTGTCTTTACAGATGGCAGGGTTATCCCTTAATTGTCCTGGGCCAAGTTCAAATGTGAACAAACCTCCAGAAAACTACCTTTCTTCTATTGCCAAACTTAATACATCGTACAACTCTTACTTGAGACCGTCCTACCTTGCCGCAGCCTTGCGATACAAGAAACTACAACGTATAAGCAGGCATAGGAAGAGAAAGCGAGAGAGGGAAAAGCATCGCTCGGATCACGACAAGGAAAGATTACAGAAAACACACCTTGAAAGTGAAAGTGTTGAATCAGTGCTTAGCAATTTTGAGGGTACAGAACATAGTGGAACACCTAGATCAATTCAAAGTGGTGGGACCTCACCTCTCACTGCTACTGACATGCCAGGATGTTCTGTAAATGATAGCGATGGGCCACTGTCACCATTATCGGTAGATTCAATGAGGATGGATACCCATCCTGACCAAACATCGAACGTAAGCGCAGAAGGTCCACCGCAAGAATCTTCCCAGAAACAATCTGAAATTGAAAAGCCAGTGCCACCGGTTGTTAAGGTAAAGGGTAAGAGGGGAAGGAAGAAGAAGGTTGTGCAAACTCCAGTCAGGAAGCCTGCCACACCAAGTACTGCTAAAAGCAAAGGTATTGCTAGTTCACCTGGCAAACGGAAGGGCAAAGGGAAGACACAGATCACCAACAAGCTTCCCATTGCTTCCCCGACACAGCAGGATCCTGCTGTGGCTGTGGCAGCCAAGGAAACAGCACCATCCACCAATGAAGTACCCGTCAAGGTCAAAAGGAGAGTTGGTCGACCTCCAAAGCACCCACGCGTGACCCCACCTCCTGTCAAAAAGCAACAAGTGGCTGAAGCAATCCAGGGCAATAGTTGTAGCAATAGTGATAGTTCATCAAGTACTACTACTAGTAAGGACATTAATAGTAACATCAAACCAGAGTCCAAGACTCCAGATGATGTCAACAGTACTGAAAAATGTGTTCCAGCTCAAAGTGAAAGTAAATCTGTTAAATCAAGTGACATTAAAGAAAGGGAGCCTGTAAAAGCGGAAGAGCATATTTCAACCCCACTGAAAGGAAAAGTTGTCGACAAAAAGGTGAAAGTTCCTAAGAAAAGAGGCCGCCCACCAGGGAAATCTAACAAAACGCCAAAGAACAAGCCAGCTGAAACAATTGTTAGTGTTGATGATAATAAACCTGAGGAGTCTTTCATTCAAACTATAACTGTTGCAAAGAGGAAGGGTAGGAAGCCTGGAAAAGGGAAAGGCAGAAAGAAAGTTATAAGTTCCCAAGTGGGTAGAAAGAAAAAGGGAGGGAACACAGAAGTAAACTTAAAACAAGAAACCAAAAATGCAGAATCTGTGATGAAGAGTGAAGAATTGTTAGAAACACAAACTGTTAAAGCCAACAATGTAACATCAAATTCACAAGCTGATCATGTGGAAAGTGCCTCAAGTCCTAACATTAAGACTCAAAAGAAATCTTCAGTTGAAAAGAAGAAATCAAAGAAAATCATTTCAGGAAGAGTTAAAAAGCCAAAAGAGCCATCACCGTTGGAAATGTTAGTTGATTTGCCTGATGAAGAACCTCTTTCTTCCTTACTAAATGGCCGTATGTCCTCACTGTTTGTGAGATTGACTGCAATGAAAACATCGCCCCCATTGTCATCGCCATCATCATCATCTACGTCATCGTCAACGTCATCCATGCCAAAGCTAGATGCTGAACCAAATGAAACTAATGTGCAAGATACAAAGGAAGTGTCAGTGGAGAAAAGTGAAATTGCTGAACCTCCTGAGATTGAAAGTGACAGAACAGTGTCAAAGGAGGAGCCGTCTCATCCCACCGAATCTGAGACACTACCTGATACCACTGTCCCTGTAACCACCTCATCTTCCAACACCTCTATCACACCAACACCTCCTCCAGTCTCTTCCACTTCCTCCCCCTCCTCCCCTACTACATCATCATCTGCATCAACCACAACCACCTATTACCACGACGACAGTAACATCGAGCAACAAACCGTCTGTTGCATCACCTCCAAAGCCTGTTGTAAAGATTAAGAAAGCGTCGCAGCAAGTTGTGAAGGTTACCAAGAAGAAGGCACCGGAGACGGCAACATCTCCTGTCTTAGACGAGTCATCCATTCCCTTGAAGAAGAGGAAACTCATGAAAGAACCGCCGCCTCAGCTGACAGAACCAACATCTGAGATGTAAGTTCCATATCTCATTGTTCTTTGTACAAATACAAATTAAAACATTATGTATACACATTCACACACACACACATAAAAAGACAGACATATGTTAGCTGTCACCACAATGCCGTGATAAAGTCGCACATCTTATGGAACATAAATATAGAAAGAAAAATACTTTGGGTGAAAAATATTAATATTCAAGCTTTTACAACATGTGAATGTCATAAAACTTGTTATTTTAGAGAACACTTCACTCCGTACTTGATATCACAATTACGATATTTGGCACTTTCCTTACTGTTGGGTTGTGCGACTTTACCAGGGTGTTATGGTGACGGGTCACATATATTGACCATTGTTCCATTTGTATTTATTATTTCGGTATTGTCCCAAGTAATTTTGATTGCAGGTGTGGCCTGGTATATCTATAGCATTTAACCCATTGCCTCCGAGATTCTACAAATCCATAGAGTTAACACAGGACATATCTGGTTCCCATAGCCAACAGGTTAAGTGTGTCTTGCTGATTGATGCAGTATTGAGCTGTGAAGCCCTGGGTGGGGGGGAGGGGTGGGGGGAGGGGTGGATGGCACTGTCATTGCAAGGTGTACACCATGCTCGAGTGTGGACTTTCTAAATGAACCCTAAACAAGTAATTTTTGTTCGATCCTAGAATACCCTAAACAAGTATTCAAATCTGAAAAGATACCATTTTCAAGTAGCATTCTGTTAAAGGTATACCCTTTTTTCCTGATTTTTGTGATTTTGATACCTTTTCACTGTACGTGTGTACATCACCCGTCCGTGAAACACAACCTGTTTTACACATTTTTTCACAGCGCATGGTGTACACCTTGTAATGACAGTGCCTGTACAAATCTTGTCATTTGTAATATCACTGCAGTATTTAAAGGTTAAAGCAATGACAGTAAGAGATTGGACACTATGTTGATGTAAGCCAAGGAAACTTGGAATATTTGAGTCGAGTGATAGATGATAAGTTGTGCAAACTTTATGTACAGTATGTTGAGATCTGATATGTTTGGTCCATTACATAGTAGTTTTTAGTGTCAAGGTCCTTTTTGACATGTGGATGAAAAAGAGAATTCCAGCACCCCCATACATCGTGAATGCTTGCTCCTGTCCGCAAGTTGCACATAAGTTTCGCACTATCCAGGCACAAAAGAAGTAATAATATTTCAAGCTGATAGAATTTCTGTTTTCTTTCTTCCCGCTGTGCGCGAGAAAAGGATAATAATGGAACCATGCCGCGCTAAATACAAACCACAATACCTCTTATTCTTTTCTGTTACGCTGCATTTTCTTTAGATTTGAAGGTTTTTCCCCCTTTTTTGGCCACCTTCCATTTCCTCGATGCTTTTAGAATGTTTTTTCTTTGGCTGTGCATTGAACTTGGTTTGATTTGACAAGTTTAGGTTACCACCCCTCGGGCATGGGAAATTTGTCCAGCCTCAGAAACTCAAAAGTTGGCTCCTCTTATCCATTTTTTCTTCATTTTTTTATTCCTTATAGATGTTGTTTATACCAAAGTGCAAAACTAATTCTGAGTCAGTTTTCCACTTAGTACTAAAGTGGTTTGGACCAAATCTAAATGGGAATACAATTATGCATCGTGAATTGTACCATTGTATTTAATCACATGTTATTAAGAAAGAATTAGATTTCTGAATGTATCACAGAGTTGTGGTATGTAGTTATGTGTATGATATACAGTAGCCTTTATCATACTGAATTAAAATTTAATTGAAATTGTGGAGTTTTAGTATAAAAGTGATTCTTGCAGATTGAAGGTACAGCTGTAAGGCACAGTACAGAATAAGACCAGACCTTTTGTACTATTGAAATTGTATTTAAATAAAATAGAGAATGAATAAATCATACAAAGTAATAAATACATGCATAAATAAATAAATGAATAGATAGATAAATGCATGTATGTAAATAAACCAATGAGATAATTGCAGTATATTCTGCTTAATCGAGTAGGCATTTGGAAGACATTGTTTACCCATTAATAGGAATAACCATAATGTTCTTGTGTGTTTTTAAAAAGAAGATACCAGAATAACAACAAATTACAGTTTTGTAATCTTTAATCCTAAAATCATCCATCGAAAGTTGGGATGCTACATTGTGAACAACCCTTCAAAGAACGGCCACCACTTAAACCAACACACAATTCTTGCTCTTCATTGTGCGTCCCCAGAGACATGAAGTCAAATGCCCTGCTGTGGTGGTTTATTTGGCTTTACTAGGAAATTGTTTACCTGTAATTTCTTTTCAGCCTTCATGCCTCAAATAATCAGATCAGACCTTTTGCTTGTATGCCATTGTTATGATTTCATGAGAAAAACCAAAGCTTTCATTTTAAACTTTTGAGAAAGAAAAATAACAAGAACACATGTATTTAGATTCAATGTGATGTATTTAAAAAGTTGCCAGCACAATTACTGTCTTTATAGGATTCCCAGTTCTGAAATGCATGATTGGGGGAGGGGGGGGGGGGGGAACCATTCTGTAGGATTTCTGTAAACTAAGTGAGATTATGCCTGAAAGAGAAACTGTTCTCCCATTCGTCGTGTCACTGTCCTTTAACACTTCATGTTGGGTAGGGCAGTTTCTCATTACCTACTGTTGGTAGTTGGCCAGTTTCAAATCCGGATCACATGGTTAAGTGGATCTCTCGGGGAAGTTTTGAATAGCAGAACATTAACCCCTTGAGTCCCAAAGACTGCCAAATGTATGCAATGTACTAAATTATATGTTACTTGGACGGTTTCTGGAAAAATGCCATAATCATATCGCATTGTCCATCGTTGGAGTTTGAAATCCTAGATGTAACAGTTTATATTAAATTATGATTTTGATATGTATGCTAGCAGCATCCCAGTCTGGGTCTAAGGAAATGTGTGATAAGTGACACCTTCCAACAAGCTACATGAGTTTCAAATCCAATTATGTGTGGGTGTCTGTGGCGTCCCCAGCCGAGTATCTGTGTGGGCGCTTCTCCTCTTATGATACCTGGAAACATGGCAATGTGCCCTGGTTTGAACCTGGCTGTCGGCCAGTGCATGCTGGGTAAATAGTCATAGCAACGACCCCTGGAGCGCCACATAGTGTGGATAGGTATGTGGATCATGTGAAAAGGGGAATATTGGCTGTTAAATGCACTCAACAGACAATAAATCAAACATAATGGCTGCCATGTGTCATATTAGGCGTTGTTTTGTAACTAGTTTCCCATAGGTTTATGGATGTCAACCCAGCCATTTTCATGTACAAGCAGTGTATAAATAAAAATCAACAAAATCATGACTGGAATTACTGTCAATTAAAGATACCAATGAGTCATACATGTACATGTATATGTACAATCCTTCACTAGTCAAGGTTGAATGTATATATCAAGCACATTATTCAATTCAACAACAAATTTTGTTCACATTTCAAAGAATATCAATTTGTTTTCTTTTTTGGATATCCCACACATTTACAGAAGTATTTTCCATGGTGTGCACAATTGGGTAATAATGCTGAAGTGATTTTGAAAAATGCTTCCCCCCCCCCCCAAAAAAAAGAGATGTATCTCTTGAAAAAAATGCCACTAAAATTATGTCAATCCTTTAGTATATTTTCGTTCAGTTTCTGGTGCTATAATTTTGGGGGGACAAATGATCATAAAGTCCATAAAATACAATCTGTTAATTAGTGCACAAATGTCATTACTTCATCTTCATGCAAATTATGATTTCCTTATTCAAAACAGTAGGCCTATTCATTCAAAGAGTTGGAATACAACTGAATACCATACATCAAATGAGTCATGAAATTTTACCTTCTGTAAATATGCAATCTTATGTATTGTTAATCAATGTTTGCATAATGTTATCCAAACATAGAATATTTCCTGGCATTGTTTTACTGTCATTCTCCACTCCTGCGCCAGCAGAAACTGTCTCCTCCAAACATATGAAAGCACATTTTCAAATCACGACACAGAGGTCCACACTAGCTTTCTTTGGTTACATGGTGTTTGGGCAAGTAAAATGATCACTTTCAGTTGTTTACTTGCCCGAAAAAACACATAAAAAAAAAATCATTATTTCTGACATATTATAATCACTTACATGTTCGTGAAGCCTCAGAGAGGCCTTGTTATGACACTGGATGAGTTTATTCATTTGATGTTTTTATTTATTTATTTATTTATTTATTCAATTATTCATTTAGGCGTATACATTAAGTTTTTAAATTTGTTTATTTGTTCACTTATTAGCTCACCTGAGCCAAAGGCTCAAGTGAGCTATTGCGATCGCTTTTTGTCCGTCGTGCGTCGTGCGTCGTTCGTCGTGCGTAAACTTTTACACATTTTCAGCTTCTTCTTCAAAATGCATGATTGGATTTGGCCCAAATTTGGCAGGAATGATGCCTTAGGGGGTGGGGATTCAAGGGTCCTCAAATGGTACACCTGGCGCCCCCTGAGGCCCAGGGGCAGGGCCCTAAAGGGCCAAAAGTAGGTAGTTTTCAAACATCTTCTTCTCTAGATCCAAAATAGTTTAGGTAGGCCACTTTGTGTGTAGATACCTATATGTGCTAAAAAATTAAATGTTCCTCATGACAATGCACAGGTGGCCCGGTTTGGCCCCTAAGGGGGCAAAAGTTTGGGATGGGCCCTATGGGAATAAATTCACCTTCAATCAATGGATTTAGACAAACTTGGTGGGAATGATCCTCAGGGGGAGGGGATAGAGGGTTCCTGAATGGTACACCAGGCCGCCCCCCCGTATGTTACGATACTAGGGCGTGCCTAGTTTTTATAAAAATGGATGTCAGAATTTAATTAAACTTGGCAAAATCAGCTATACGTGTATGGCAAGGGGATGCAAAGTTTTCCAACTGGTTCATTTGGCTACGTGGGTGCCTAGATATTAGGCTCCAAGGGCCAAAACTAAACATATAGCTGAATGTTTTTTCTATGGGCACCATAGAGAGTTTGCGAGACCTCAGGTGAGCGTCGTGCCCCCCGGGGCTCTTGTTAAAATTCTGCATAACCCATCGTCATCAATGACACATACTTGCTTCGTTTTCACTAAAGAGAGTGGCATGTTGTTTCCTGAATTTGACTTCCGTACATGGTAGAAGTACAAGCTTTGTTGTTTCTGTCTAATTCAAACAAATTCACACATATTTTGTTTCCTTTTGCTAGAGATATTCGCATGTATTTTCCTCAGTTGATGATCAAAAAATTTTACTTGCCAAATCGGGCTAGTAAATTTTAATATTTTGATCTTTCACTTGCCTGATGTGAAATTTACTTGTCCTGGGCAAGTGCTAGTGTCGAGCCCTCCATAACATATATACGTGATCCACAGCTACTGTTGTAGCACACACTACAAATTCTCCATGTACAAAAGTCAGTCAGTACCCAGCGCTCGACACTGGCACAGGTCCGACGGCCCGAGACCTGTAAAAATCACTGTCGGGCCAGTATAATTTCAGAAATAGTCAATTTTACTGGTCCGACCGGGCCAGTAAGAAATCTGTCAAATATAATGATATATCGGAGAAAACGGGCATCATTCGGAGCTATTATTTAGCTCCGTATTACGCCAAAAATAATGAGGAGTTTATTTTTGACCCGCAGAAATGAATTTGGCTTATATTTAGTTCCGTATTACGCCAAAAATAATTGTTAAGAGTGTATTTTTGACCCGCGGAAATGAATTGGGGTAATACTTAGTTCCGTTTTATGCCAGAAATGAGACTCGGCAATATGATTTTGATCCGCGGATATTAATTTCGCTGATATTTAGTTCCGTATTACGCCAAAAATAATTGTTAAGGGTGTATTTTTGACCCGCGGAAATGAATTGGGGTATTACTTAGTTCCGTTTTATGCCAGAAATAAAAGTCGGCAATATGATTTTGATCCGCGGAAATGAATTTGGCTAACATTTCGTTCCGTATTATGCCAGAAATGAAAGTTGGCAGTGTGATTTTGACCCACGTTTATTAATTTTGCTGATATTTCCGTATTACGCCAAAAATAATTCTATAGAGTTTTTTTTCACCTGCGGAAATGAATGA
>JZLH01S0303212.1:14316-28059 GCA_001188425.1 Eucidaris tribuloides | reverse complement strand
ATCCCCCCCCCCCCCAGGATTTACGCCAAATTTTTACAATGTTCGCCATTCACTGATTTAATGGGTGTCATGATCTTCCTTTTGACATAATATGCCAATGAGTTCATGTGGTACACTAATTTTTTAGAAAAAAGTAGAGAGGAAAGAGATATATAAACAATTTTGCCAATTCGAGTGTAAGATTAAAGGTATTGGCTAACATTTACCACAGTTGAAAAAATCTGAGCTGCATGATTCCCCATGCTACCAGTGTCTTTGATGAGGCCTAAAAATGAAGCCTGAAAAAATTGTATTTCAAAATGATTATTCAGTGCTTAAAAAAAAGTGAAAATCGTAAGTTGATCGGATTAACCTGCCCATTTTCTCCCATAGACTTACTGTGTGTACACCTATGCTATTTAAACTCGCCCCAAGTTTTAATTGTTTATTCATGCGTAACTTGCCATTGGAAGTGTAACTTTCCAAACGTTTTTATTCTAGGGTGTTTATTTGTCCATTTATGAACACTACTACATGTATGTAGTTCAGATATCAAAATTTGACAATTTTCTTCAATTGAAGCTCCACAATGTTAGCCTATCACTTTAAAGGTACTGTATAATGTATATGACTGGATACAAAAATATTGTAAGATGGAAAATATTTTACTGAATTACTTTCACAGCCATTCAATGATACAACTTTCATCGCAGATTAAATAAATTTTACAAACATTAGTCAAAGTATAGGAAGTTTGTAAATATGCACATTTTACAAACAAGATATAAAAATATAATCACACCAGGCAATAATATATCACTAAAACACATTGTAAATACATACATATAAGATGATATAACTATACAGTAAATGTCTGTTATACATTTAAGACTTACATAACATTGTTGCATTCTTACTACTCTATTTATTCCTGCTGTGTAGTTCTAGTGACCAATAAAAAAAAGATAAACATATGACAAATAACCACCAATTCAACTTAAAGGCAAGGTTCACCCTGACATCAAGTGGGTGCTTATGAAAGCAGAATGAAACATTGACGAATGTTTGGCGAAAATCCACCAAAGAATAGCGGAGTTACATGTATAATCTTTCAAAGTAACGTCACATACGAGCAGCTCCCCATACATGTATCTCATGGAATATAATAAATTGCCACTTTTTATTGGTTTATAATAATTGAAGAGGGTTTTTTTCATCGAAGCATGTATGAAATATTGTTTCTAATTATACATTGAATGCACAGGTAACAGCATTATCAATTTTCTGAGAAAATGGCACTTTATGAAATTTATAATACATGACAATGGGGGAGCTGCTTGCATGTGATGTCACAAATTGGCGGATTTTCACCAAACTTTAATTTATATGTTTCCGTCATTGTTCTGCTTTCATCAAAGGTTAGTGACATGATTTGTAACACTTGAAAATGCTTCCAGAACCAAATGAGTTGAAATATATACCAAATATACACCAGCTATTGTGGATCTCCCAGCTGGAAGAATTTGTCTCTAATTTGTTTACTTAAGGAGAACCAAGCATGACCATTAATTCCATCGGGGCACAATAAAATAGGACACATAGAAAGAGCCACACAGCAGGTTTGCCTGCCACGAGGCATATTGACATCAATTATTTTAGAATGAGTCACCATTTGACTACTAGATTTTCACAGGAGAATCCTGGCAAAGTTTACTTGATTCTAGAGTGGAGTAGTTTTGGCCATCATTTAACTTTAAAACCCACTTGATGTCATGGTGAACCTTACCTATAAAGCTACTGTATTGGCTATAACATTTACCACAGTTAAAGACACTATACAGGGTGGCCCAGAAAGAATGCTACAAGTATGATCGCTAATTTCTTCACCATTATCGGCAAAATGTCATTAATTTTGATTTCTTTGGTTAGAACATTCTTTTTCCAATAAAATGATACCAAGATCATTGATTTTGAGTAAGGCGTTTTAATTCTAGGACCATTTTTCGGAGGCAATGCAATTTCCCAACTTTGCCAATTTTTTCAACTAGCGGCGGTCATTGGAACGCCAAATATTGTGGCCTCTCAACTATGCCCATACCGGACAAACCGCGATGACAACGGCAGACATAGCTCGCATTGTCTTCCTTATGAAAGCGAGGGCATGCCAGGCTTGCCAGCCCTTATTGCATTGCCGGTTTGTCCGCGTATGGCAAGTTGAGAGGCCACA
This sequence comes from Eucidaris tribuloides, assembly GCA_001188425.1. Classification (NCBI taxonomy): domain Eukaryota; kingdom Metazoa; phylum Echinodermata; class Echinoidea; order Cidaroida; family Cidaridae; genus Eucidaris; species Eucidaris tribuloides. The sequence goes on along the minus strand of JZLH01S0303212.1, from coordinate 25,853 downwards.
ATATCTCGGCATTCAATGACCGCCGCTGTTGAAAAATTGGCCAATTTGGGAAATTGCATTGCCCTCCGAAAAAATAGCGCCCTAGAATCAAAAACGCCTTACTCAAAACCAATGATCTTGGTATCATTTTATTGGAAAAAGAATGTTCTAACCAACACAATAAAAATTAATGACATTTTGCCGATAATAGGCTGCAAAGAAATTAGCGATCATACTTGTATGCATTCTTTCTGGGCCACCCTGTATAACACTGTAAACATATCTGACAGTGTTTGAATGGTCAAATAAACACACCTAGAACACAAACAGTTTGCAGCGGGCCGCAAATCCAGAGGCCAGGGGGGATCGGGCGGGAATTGTTTGGCTGGCAATTTGGCAGCGTTACAAAATTTTGGCTGCGCCCAAAATAACCCGTTTCGCGTCGCGCACCACCCCACCCCCCCCCCCCCCCCCCCCCCCCTTCCCCCCCCCCCCCCCCGCCCCCCCCCCCCCCCCCCCCCCCCCCCCCGCTTGTCAGAAATTGTTTGGCTGGCAATTTGGCAGGTTAGAAAAATTTTGGCTGGCAAAATATGGTTTCGCGCAGATTCCTGCATGTGATGCTCCTCCCCGACATTTGAAAACGCGTATTTGCGCCCATGACAGTTTGGACAGTTATGCTGTCACTAGTACAATATGTGCAAATACAAATTGACACATTAATTTTATATCCGGCGATAGGAAATTCTGCAACACAGCAGTCTATGGAGAAAAGCTGGAATGGTCTCTCAATGATTTTCACTTTTTTAAAGCACTTAATGATTGTTTTACACTGCAATTTTTTCAGGGCTTCATTTTTAGACCGTATCAAAGACTCATGGGGAATCATGTCGCTCAGATTTTTTAACTGGAAACATTGTTACTTATACAATGCCTTTAAAAAAATGTGAGCTATATACATGTAATCCTTCATGCTCCAAGTGTCTTTGATAAGGTCTAAAAATAAAGCCCTGAAAAAATTGTATTTCAAAATGTTTATTTAGTGCTTCAAAAAAGTGAAAATCGTAAGTTGACCGGATTCACGTGCCAATTTCCTCCCATAGACTTACTGCGTGTGGATCTAGGCTATTTTTTACTCGCCCCCCGAGTACTAATTGTTTATTCATTCATATCTTGCCAGTGGCAGCATAAATTTCCAAACTTTTGTTTGTATTCTAGGTGTTTACTTGTCCATTCAAACACTACTACATGTATGCAGCTCAGATAGCAAAGTTTGGCAATTTTTTTTTAATTTGAAGCTTCACAATGTTACCCTATCACTTTAACTAACAACAACAATGTCCCAGTAATGACGGCATCCTTTTTTGGTGTTAAGTACATGTACAATGGACCTGGTGTTACAAGTAAAACTGCTGTGTTTATATATATGGCTGTTGAGATACATCTGATATATGGACTACTACAGTGAAATATATTTCCCACTAATGTCATGAAATTGCTTGCTACTGTATTTAAAACATAATTAAGTCATTTTTTTTGACAGCATTGATTCATTACTGTTTTTATACCATAAACTCATGAGAAAATGTTTCATGCAGTAAGGGTGTTATTTGTTATTGTTGTGAGCCACCCCCCCCCCCCGAGAAATAAATTTTACATTAAATGTCAAGTATTTTCAACATTAAAAATACCTCAGTGCCTCCATGAGTTATTATTTTTCTGAAATGCATTACAGTGAGTAGATTATACCAAGGGCAGCTCCACATTGTTTTCAAAGTAATGAAAATAACAGGGATCTTACTGTTTTCTTTTTTAAATTTGCCTCCCACCTCCCCCCCCCCCCACTGTGGTTGATTTGGCTATTATTATTATATTTTTTTTTTTGTCAGGCAAAACTAATCTCTCGTCGTTGTCAGCTCCCCACATGTGATGCTATTTGGCTTGTAGTTTGGTTGGTAAAAGAAACTTTTGGCAAGCAAAAGATACTTTCCTGTCAATTTATGACAACAATTTACCATTGTGCTGCCCCTGAACACCTGGATGTGTATAATTTTACATAGGCCTATTGTTAAATAACAAATTTATAAATAACTTTTTTCTTCATGCACGTACACTGGTAATCAGTGTAATTGCTCTATCGACTATCTGCTTTTATATTACTCACATATGTGACACACTATACCCATAAACAAGGGAAAAGTGTTGATTTCCTAATACACTGTCAGGGTTCCCACAGAAATTTGAAAACAGATTTCCATGACTTTTCCATGACTAAATTGCTGCTTTCCATGACTTCCTTTCTTGCACCGTTTCCAAAATCAGACATGTTATGATGGCCTCCACCTCCCCTCACAGCCATCCGTTCCACCCACAATCTTACTACAGGGTTCCCACAGAAATTTGAAAACAGATTTCCATGACTTTTCCATGATTTTTCACAAATTTTCCAAATTCCCTGACTTTTCCCTGACTTTCCATGACCACAAATTTTTCCTGGATTTTCCAAGATTTTCCATGACTGTGGGAACCCTGACTGTACATTAATTCAACATATTTGCATTGTGTGTAGACACTGGTGAGTTGCACATGATGCAGAGGCATAAAAATATAAAACCACCAAATTGTAAAGTTTCCTTTTCTCAAATTTACGAGTTCTTAAGGATCAAAAAGAACTTGGTTGGAACTCAGATGCTCAATGCACCTCTACCTTCTGAGTTCCTGTGTTTGCCTGGATGTCCAATGAAATGACACATCATGTTGTAATGGGTCAATTCAAAAAATGTCTTCTACATCTTCTTCCATAATGACCAACCTGTGGAAGATGTACAACCTGGTTGGAGTGCAGAATGCTATCTCACCAGTCGAAAACTCTTGGAGGTTGTACCACTTCCGCTTTTCTGGAACTGCAATCTTGTAATCTGTTACAAGAGTCTTCATGTACTTCAACTCATGGGAGTACCTCTCGATAGTGAAGAGACCATCTTTATGTTTCACCCACGCAATCAGTATCGAGTTATCCTGACATACAGTTGGGTATGCACATACACCAGCTTTTGTGACATCATATTTCTGGGTACCATTCTGGTCTATCAGTCTGACCTTGAATCGCTCATCCAGCATTACCATCATGTTGTTGGATTTCATGGTGAAGATTTGAAGGGATCGAAAGTCATATCTTATCACTCTCACTGCCTTCCCACCCGTTGGTTTGAATACATGGATCTCCCTGGCATTCCTATAGCTGGAATAGATGTAATCATCTTTGTCTACACACAGACCACCATACCCACCTTTTTCAAAACTCAGTGTATCAAACTCAACATCTACCTTCTCACATTGTGGTGTGTAGAGTGTGATGTCATTAAGTCTACCACATAACACATAGTGGCCATCCGACAAAAATGACAACTCACGGACCTCAACATCTTTCAACACCGTTTCCTGAGGATCAGTGACTGAGAATGCCTGGATTCCTCCTGAACCGTATCCAACAGCTATCCTGCCATCCGGCATTAATGACGTACTATTCATGCACTTTTTAGGAAGTTCTCTATCCTGCTTAATCTCCCATTCTAGATTCTCTATACTGCCCAGTTCTAGTACACCATGCCGTTTAAACTTCAACCCTTCTGCACATCCCATAATCTTCTTTGGTAGAGAGCAGTCTGGCTCATCTTTACCCAGTATGTCTTCTAATTCATGACATAATGAGTTCTGTACAGTCAAGGCTTGGCCCTCTGGTGTTGCTTTCATACCATTACCAACTAACCCATACGCACGACTGACACTTGTAATTTGCTTACAACTTTCTTTTTCCAACCTTTTAAACTTACTATCAAGTACCAGTTCTTGTTCTTTATACTCCTTTAACAGCCTCTCTCGTCTTTGATTCAACTGCTGCACGGATTCCTCATATGCATGGTTAATTTCCGTCGTTCGTTGTTGGAAGACAGTTTTCATCTCTTTGCGCTGCTCTTTAACAACATCCATGTATTTGCGAATTGTCATTTCCCTCTTTTCAGCTCGCTGTTGCAGAGATTTGATGTTTTTCTTGTAATTGTTTTCATGTTCCTTTGTATCTATGACATGATGTCCCGCTTTGTCATGTTTCAACACTCGACATCGAAAACACACATATGTATTGCAGTCAACACAAAAGAACTGCTCCTCTTCATCGCGATGTATCATGCATTTACGCCGCTTTTTGATGGGTGATTTGCCAGATTTAATATCTGCCATCGCACTTACTTTGTGTGATACATTCTTTTTCCACTTAGCATGCACCTGATGACACAAGACACACATGTACTCCTCGCATTCCTGACAATAAGTTTCAGCCAACGGTTTATCATCCAAATCGCAATTGGTGCAAATCTGCTGTCCCGTTCGCTGTGCGATCTTGAAATCTTCTACAATTGATTTCAATGGTACATTCGTTTGAAGGTTATGCACATTTGCACCCCTCACATAACTGTACTCGCGGCATTGTGGACAACATATCCGATCACGAACAAGTCGTTGAGCCTTGTAGAGGTTATCCAAGCAGACTAGGCAGAATGTATGTGAACAGGGCAACAGTTTAGGTTCATTAAAATAATCAAGGCAGATGGAACATTTCACATTCTGGGTTACGGCTTGCTCCAGATTGGTTGCCATGGTGATGGTGTGTCACTGTTCTGTATAAAAAAACAAAAAAACTACACTAAAGTATTGTGCATGACGACGTCAATAATAATTAAGCAAAGTATTGAATGATACCAAAAAAGTCCAGAATGAGCATACAGAGTGTTTTGAAAAGAGCGGAACCCAACTTCCACCAGGAATATATGATGCAGTATTTGGTACCTGTGGGGTACCAAGTAGAAATTCGCCATTTTGTTGAATTTATTTATTTATTTTTCAGCACTGTACCCTGGGTTACAAAATTATGTAAAAGTTATGTAATAAGGGTGAAAATAACACATTTAGCTTCATTTTTACCCCATTTTTCGTAAGTTTTATATGCCTTTTTGTTGTCACTTGCACAGCCTCTGATCATTACCACTGATTTCAGCGATCATAACTGAAGAAAATATATTTTTAACACAAGAGGGCGCTGCACAACGCGTACCCCGGGTGGTAGACGGTTACCCGTGGGTATGCGCGTGGTGCAATCATATTACTCTAATAAACATAATTTTAATTCAGTTTATTGCAATATGTCATCGCAAGGATAATATATTACATTTCACTAAAGTCTTAAGTGAGTTATTGCAAGCTTTGTGTACAAGATTTAGACCTATTCATTAACATGGTCACAGATAGTTATTCACGAGACCTTCCCTTCTGAAAGAACTAAAGGGAAGGTCTTGGAGAATAATCTGTGACGATTAATGAATATCTCTCTAAATCTCGTGCGCAAAGCAATTTAAACATTGCTCATTTAAAATGTTTGCAATTCGATCGGATGACTCAGTGTTTACAATTATAATTATTAAAATGAACGATTAATAAAATTGACTATTGCAATAATCATAATCATGTTTATTTGATATTCCTGGTGGAAATTGGGGCCTGCATTTTTCAAAACACTCTGTAGGCCTAAAGGGTGGGGAGTTGAGTAGGGTTGCAAAATTCCCGGGAATTTTCAGAGTGGAAAATTTCCATGGGAATTTTCAGCAACTTTCGGAAACTTTGCATATTTTCAGAAATTTAATATTTGAATTTCAAAATTCAAATGATCAATGATCTAATATATCAAAATGTCATGATATTAAAAAAACATTTACTCTAATGCAAAGAAGAAACAAGATGTAGCAATCATTTATAAGTTAAATCCTGAAAATATGAACATTCGTAACTTGGCTTTGTTTGCAACATGTAGGTAATATTAGGTCGACCAGCCGTACTTCTGAAACATGCCAGCCTGATCAACGGGGTAATCCAACTCTTATATGTGCTCACACTTTGTGAAAGAAATAGCAACATATTACAAGTCCACTCACTGGAAGAACAATTTCAGTGGAATTTTTCATTTCTCGCATATGCACTGCACATATTTTACATTAAAATGAGGGATCAAATACAGTGTACATCTCATCCACGCATGTGTAATGTGTGTGTTCTTTCATTTGAGCTGAATTATCCTCATGAAATGCCAAGGCAAGCCGAAAGAGATGTAAAAACTATTTCATTTATGTGAAGAAGTGCTTTACAACAGAGTACTGATGAAATTTTCCAAAAATTAAGTAATTTTCCATTTAATTTGATAAAAATGAAAATTCCCAAAATTCCCAACCCGCTGAAAATTCCCGAAACTTTCCATGAAAAGTTTCCAACCCTTAGCAACCCTAGAGTTGAGTATCCGGACACCTAATTTTCAAAATTTTTCTGGAGATGTTTCCAAAAAAACAATTTTCAAATGATCAATTTCAGTATTTTCATTGAAAATCAAGATTAATGGGAAGAAAAATAGTTGCTGCGTCTCTGGGTTCTGTTTACAACTTCGCGTGAAAGTTCCCCGACGCGTACCGCGCCGTTCTAACGCGCGGTGTCCGGGTTCTCAACACGTTTGGAAATACAACCTCTCATGATACATAGGCCTATTATAGTAATTACATGAATATAATAATGGAGAGAGGAAAAGAAAATAAAGATATTGTTGAAAACTTGGGATTGATAGGTGCATACGTATAGAATTGATGAGGGATAAATGAAATAAAAACTGAATGAGAGAATGAAGAAATAAATTGAGTAAAGTCATAAATTGACCGACTGAATGTGTGAGAGCCTACAAAATGTGTTGAATTATTGATTTATTTAATTGAATGATGTAACCAATTTGTAATTGTAAAGTGCTGGAAACTTGTGAATTATCAAACATTTAATACACATGCCGCTTGTGTTTGACTAAAGCTAGCTTCTGCACCAGCGAACGCATCAATCGTACGGTCCCGAGGAACACTTTTCAGCGACTTTTTCACGTTTTTCATGATTTTGAAGAAGAAATAAAGATGAAATCATGATTGGCATGACTGAGGTGGGCTAGCTTGCGCCAGTGGAAGTAATTTCTCACTTGTGCATGTAATAAATCGTATGAAATCGGTTATTTTACGTCCGTTTGGTGCCCCCGAGATTCGGGATCACTGCAGAGCTTAAGTACGGTAAAGGTTGGGTTGGACAGCATTGGGACTGTGGAGAGGAGATAAATAGGTAAAATGTCCATCCAAATCGTCCGTTAAAACCTCTGAAAAACGACCGAACTCGACACAGGCCGAAGCCTTCAGTCTAAAGTTACTATAGCTAGATCTGGATCAAAAAAGATCACTGATGCATGGATCAACAAAAAAAAAAAAAAATCCCCCAATATTAGTACAGTTGTGTTTATGTGGTCCATATCCTGGACCGCATACGTAGTAGGTGTGGTATGGACCACATGCACCCAACACTGGAAAAAAAAACAAAGCAGAAAGCAAAGTTTGCACCGGGGCAAAAACGAGGACTGGACGCTGGGCAGAAATTTTGGAAATTTAAACAATGAAACTTTACTTTGCTTAGTGAAGTGGTTCTTCCTTCATTTCAAAATTATATATGTTAAGGTCATTTGTGGACTGTATAGAGCAATATTTAAATACAATTTGGTTTAAAAATTTGGATTTCACTGAGCACATTCTTGTTCCACGACCAATATTATAACAGTCACGCACTTTGTCATGTTTGTGCACAAACTGACCCAAACTTTCATGCCTAAACTGAAGGAATCAAGTGGAATTATCATCGGTTCAAGGCTGACATTATTTGATATATCAGAAATTGACTTTTTTGGCTGATCGCACGCAGTCTGTAACTGACATGATTGATTGACTAGTAAAATTCTACCGCTCCCATCCCGATCCCGTGAAACCACCGCGAGCGCGGCCGGGAGTAGTTGGACGCGAATCGGTACGTGTACTGCTGCACTGTTGTGTTGGAAGCGATTTTGACCAGTTATAAACTTACTGGAAGTTCAACTTACCATCACATACGGGTGTACATCACACGACACTGACAATCATTTACTAGTACATGTAGGGTGACGGGTTGACAGCGACGTCTGACAGTAAACGTGTGAATGATCTACTAGTATCTGCGATGTCCATTATCTGATCAAGATCATCCATTCTCACGATGCAGCTGCTGGCGCATGCGCGGGCCGCATCTCGTTAGCGTTTCACATCTTGAAGAGTTTCCGACAAATTTGCCCTCAGCCAATCAGATGCAAGGATTGTAGTAGCTTATAACATAACAGCTTTCAGGGAAGACAGAATCAGGGATCAGCATTGACCAAAATCTGCCCAAATCTGCTTCTTATTGATTTTTTTGCCTCCAAATGACCCCAAACACCCCATGAAAGTCATGAATGGGGTCAATAAAAGAGTGCTTTCATCGGATTTAGCACAATACAACATTTTTAACAGGGAACGACACAGTGGCGTAGCTAGAGATTTTTTTCAGCGGGGGGTGGGGGGGGCTTGAAAATTTTGTACGGCACACCAAATCTAGCGTCAATCAAAAAATTTTTCGCCGTCACGCTAGCGCCCAAAAACTCGTCAGCGCCGGGGGGGAGGGGAGGGAGTGAGGAGGCGGAGGGGAGGGGGAGGGAGGAGAGGGGGGGGAGGGCAGGAGGGGAGGGAGGAAGGGGGAGGCGGAGGAGGACGGGGAGGAGGAGGGGAGGGGGAGGAGGAGGGGAGGGAGGAGGGGGAGGGGGAGGGGGAATGACGAAAAATAATTTTCTGCCAAATTCCCAGCCCGTCAACATTTTTCCCAGTCATACATTTTGTGGCTGGGGGTGGGGCCACAAAATTTGTGGGCGGAGGGGGCACACGTGCCCCCCAGGTCTCCCGTAGCTACGCCCCTGAAACGACATTCAAACCTTCCCCAGCAAAAGAATATAAGTAAATCTCCTGTAGTATAACGCCATAAAAAAGTGTGCTTAGCAAAATATTTTTGCTAAAGGCAACATAATGGTATGTATGAAGACTTAATTTTCTTTGAATGTCACTTTCAGTATGAACATGTGTCTTTTTCTCAACACACAATTAATACATTCGGAACGAAACCCACACATCTTCCTGTACTCAGAGAATACATAACAATAAAAGAAATACAACAGTGAAAATTTGAGCAACTTTGGTTTAACTGTTCAAGAGTTATGAATGTTCAAAGTTTATATAATCGTTGTTTTGGAGGATTCTTAAATTGGCAACTCTATTGAGATGAGAGTGTGGAGAACTCCCCATTGGCTTTGTACACAAATTTTCACTTATTCTCATGTTTTTTTAAATATCTGATTGCCTCTTCGGCTCTTGCTTATTTTACAAGTATATTCCAAGAAAAATTGATTTTGTAGACCTACATGTTTTCTGGAAGAATTTGCTAACCTTCACAACTAACATTTCAGAAAAACGTAGATTTGTGAAAATTTGTGCACAAAACCAATGGGGAGTTCTCCACACTTTCATCTCAAAAAGTGGTAGTGTTACCAATGTAAGAATCCTCCACACATAAGGATTATGTAAACTATGAACATTTATAACTCTTGAACGGTTCAGTCAAATTTGTTCAAGCTTTTACCATTTTCTCTCTCTTATTGTTATCTATATTCTCTGAATGCAATTAGTAGATGTCTGGGTTTCATTCCCTTTTAACTAATACAGCTCGATTTCTAAGTAAAAACCATCAAATAATATGCACATGAATAATCAAACGTTAAATAAATTTTCATTATTATGCATTTTCGGTTTGAAAAAGGATGCGATCTTAAAAAAAAAAACTCTTTTAAAACTGTTACGCTTCACTTTGCTGTAAGTAATATTCATTATTTTCGAAAAATTCAGATATTGGTTGAGCAGTCAATGCGGCAAGCAAGGCGCCTCACCTTGTCGAAGAAATGAGTTTCGTAGAAGACAACATCAAACCTGCTAAAAATCGTTTATACATTTACAAATTGAGATTTTTTTTCTAAATGTAAAATAGCAAAATTGGTTTGGATTCCACTGGCGTAGGGCCATTAAAGGGCAACGCCCCCCCCCCCGGGGGGGGGGGCCACTCAACATATCACGTACGACGCACGTACGTCCCACAAAAAGCGTCGAAAAGGGTCTGTTTTTAGCCCTTCGACGTCGTCGACGTTTTCGTTAAAAAAGGGTGTTTTCAGCTTCAACTGCTTTTTTCGACGTTTAGGGTACTAAATTACATTTAGGGTATATTTCTTTACCATACACGGGGTTTACGCCATTTAGGATATATTTTTCACCCGGTTTACGCCATTTAGGGTATGTATGTCGACCGGGTTTCTGCGGGGTTCACGGCATTTAGGGTCCATTTTTTAAGTGTGTGGACGCGCGTGGGTAGCACAATATGTGGCGAGCCCTCCGGGACCACGCCCCCGCCCATTCAGCCCTTAAAAAACACCAACACGTGGCCTACACGTATGCCTATAAACATAACCAGGGAGGTGGGACTTTGGATAACCGTGTTCTGCAATTTGAGCAAAATAGAATCACGTTCTAGTATATCGTTATCGTGACGTATGGATCTCAAACTTTCAGCACACAGTGATGGACTTGCAAATCCCGAACCTATATCTTTAAGGGATGCAAACCAACTTTTTTTTTCCGGGGGGGGGGGCGGAGGCTTAGTAGATCCTTCATTCAGTTAAGTTTGGTTTTATTTTCTCAATCATTGAATAACGAGTACAAGCAAAAAATAATCACAATATAAACAGTACACAAGAGTTTGATTAAAAAAATAAGGAGACTACACACACAAAAAAAAACACTGTTGGCCGTAATCCCCACTGATATACATATCTGTCCCCACCCCCATTGAAAAATCCTGGCTCCGCCAGCACGGTAACCTCAGACGGACCTGTTTTGATTTCTCTGAAAATAGCAATGTTCCAGGGGCGGTCATTTTCAGTATCAAACAGTATCAAAAATATCATATTCACTATTTGCATAATACACGTACAACGCCGAGGTGGATGATATCGACCCAATTTTGTCCATTTTTATGCAGATCCCGGGGGTGAAGGGGCACTGCCATTACACGGTGTACACCATGTGCGTGTGAAGAAACGGGTAAAAGGGTTGTCCACAGACAGCCGATGTATACGCGCGTATAGTGAAAAGGGCATAAAAATCGCGAAAGTCATTAATAAGTTGTATACATGTACTAGTTTTAACACATTGCCCATTTGAAAAGGGTATCTTTTCAGATTTGAATTGTTGAGGGTATTCTGAGATCGATGGAGAAAGGCCATACCCCGGGGCCATACACGAGTGTAACCAGGTATTTCTTACACGCTGCCGTCTCTTTTGTGTGTGTTTTGTGACAAAGTAGACTCCGATTTAGATTAAGATCGTTAATCCCTGGGCCGATCGATATAGGGATCAATACAAAAAGCAAGTCCACAATTAACTTTAGCTGACTCAGATTCGGATGAAGTCGTTTGTTATAGGAACATAATAGACACACACTAAGATTGTGTTAGGTGATATAATGGTGTTTTATTGCCCCTTCCTGGTGTTTTGTTACACAGG
>JZLH01S0303136.1:0-12615 GCA_001188425.1 Eucidaris tribuloides | reverse complement strand
TTTTAATGATAAAATGTTTTTATTTGATTAACCTACATTTGCTTCACAATGTGCAGGGGTTTTTTTCTTTGTATTATAAATTGAAGTGTGTTATTGAAACCCTTTTGTGTACAGTTCATTGCCATAATGTTCCACGTCAGAGAAGCACAACACTTAACCATATCAATTTGTAATTAGCTTCATGCCATATGATACATAGTGTGGCATTTCCCTCACAATTCAGCACATTGCTTTTTTGTAAGTCATCAAATATTTGTATTGATATTTGTACATTGCACTTTCAAGTAAATAAAATTGATTGAATGGATCTGATATTAAAATGTAAAAAAAATATCTATATCTATCTTTAATTGTGTTTCTGTGTGTGTGTAGTTTATGATTTTATTAGCTTTGATTGCGTGACCAAGTTATTGGAATCTGTTTGTATAAGTATTATTTTAATGAATCAGACACATCATATCTTGATTCAACCAAATATTGCAATTGTATACTGCAGTATGTATCACTTAATCTGTTAGATTTGCAATAATCATTTCAGAGTAGATTGAATTGTACATGGGGCAGCAGTAATAATCACATTTTATGTCAACAATTGATGAACCAATTTCATTGTGTGTGTCTATGTGTGTGTGTGTGTGTGTGTGTGTCTATGTGTGTGTGTGTGAGTGTGTGTGTGTTTGTGTGTGTATGTGTTTGTGTTTGTATGTGTGTCTGTGTCTGTGTTTAAAGTGAGAGTTCATGTGTGTGTGTATGTGTGGCATGCATGTATGTGTATGTGTGTGTGATGTGGATGTGTGTCTGTGTCTGTGTGTATAAGCATGAGAGTTCATGTGTGTTTGTGTGTGTGTGGCATGTTTGTGTGTGTGTGTGGTGTATGTGTATGTGTGCATCTGTATCTGTGTACATGTCTGTGTATTAGCATGAGAGTTCATGTGTGTTTGTGTATGTGTGTGTGTGAGTGTATGTGTGTGTGTGTGTGTGTGTGTGTGTGTGTGTGTGTGTGTGTGTGTGTGTGTGTGTGTGTGTGTGTGTGTGTGTGTGTGTGTGTGTGTGTGTGTGTGTGTGTGTGTGTACTTACATAAACATGCTATCAATGGCACAACTCAAGTGAGGACATTTACCACCAATGGCGCCATCGGTAGTTGGGTAAGGACACGACCACTACTACTGAAGATAGATCTCCTGACATACACGAGAAAAAAAAAAAACAATACTTTGCTAAAATCGACTGTCGTTTCTAACACTCCTCGCTTCAACTTACTACGTAGTGTGTGTCCTTACCTCGGGTCCTCACTTGGCATTTATTTATCATGTGTATCGCCTCGTCTAGTTTGCTTTCACATTCGTGCTTCAACTAACCAGTTAGTGTGTCCTCGGATGGCATTTATTTACCATGTGTATCACCTCGCCTATTAGGCTTTCACAATGAGGTCGTCATATGCGGACACACAAGCTTTAAACCAAACAAACAAAAATCCGTTAAACGCAGACTTAGTGTATGTTAAATCAGATATACAGTACTGCGGACTTAATGAATGTTAAGTGGTTATACTGTGGAATTAAACGAAGTCGGTCTAACTGTGGACTATCATGTCCAATATCCATGCACCGCTATTTTTGTCTATCCGAATTTTCTCCTTTTGCAAGTTCTTGTTTTGAATTTATTGCCTATTGTTTATTCCACTTTCCTCCTATCTCTTCCTTCCTCTCTAACAGTGCTCTATTTTTTCTATATTTTGCGAATTGCGATCCCTGAAAAAATATCATGGTGACGTCGAAGTATAATATGGGCCAGCTGATCATGTTTGGCCGCCCGAGCGGCCCGGCCTGCCTGCTAACGCAGCACACGAGTGCACTTTGCCGATGGCTCCAGGGCAAATCATGGTTAATGTTCGTCAGGCAACCTGTTCCCAACAAATGTTGACAGCTGTGTCTAACAATATTGGAAAAAGCCTTGGGATCTGGAAAGCTTTTCGCTCACAAACCGATGACAATAGGACATCATATCGAACATTATGATATTCTGGGGCGTAGTCGAGGGGGTTGGGTGGGGGATATGTACCCCTACAAAGTCCCAGTGCCCCTCGCGAAAGTTTTTTCAACAGTATGTTGAGACACAAGTAACTCCCCCATAGACAAATTGATGAAATAAATACATTAGGCCTAACTAAGTTATTATGTGACCCGTCACCACGATACATTCATAATGTCACAACCCAAAGGTAAGGAAAGTGACAAATATCGTAATTGATATAGAATATGAAAGTGAAGTGTCCTCAAAAATCAAAAGTTTTATGATCTTCACATGTTGCAGAATATTGAATATTCATACTCATATTTTTCGCCCAAAGTATTTTTTTCTTTCTATGTTTATGTTTCATGAGATGTGCGACTTTGTCAGGGTATCGTGGTGACAAGTCACATATTAATAACTAAGTAACTATAACTAACCAATCCACTAACTAAATAACTAACTAACTGAATGAATGAATAAATATTTATCATGATAAAATACTCAAAAATTTTGACCCGGGATCGGAATGCACTACAAACTTCATTTCTAGCGAGTGTTGTCAGACTTGCTTTGTTTTGCTTTTGTTTTATTTTTGCTTTTATATTTGTTATTGTTTCAATGTTTTGCCATTATTTCTGTCCCGACTTTACCTTTAGGTACGTGACGTAGACCTTACACCCCACCATTTTCTCTCTCTTCTGATAATTTTCCGTCCATACATTGTGCCCCCTTCCAAAGAAGTACTTATGTGTGCCCTCATACACCCTCACTGGAAAAAATCCCGGCTACGCCCCTGATAATACTCCAGAGCCAGCCGATTTTCTAAATGCCAACAGAGCACTGGGTTGAAATTACCAATGACCTGTGATAGATAAATTGAAGGCATCAACAAAAAGACAGAATCAAGATTTCAGTGCACACTCGATCATATTAAATGCTTCACCTTTCTTAAAGCTGCCCCGTCGCGATCAAGGGCCTTGGTAATAGGCAATAAATATAGTACTGCCGGTCCCTCGTAAACTTTAGGAAGAACGGATAAATGGGGAGAAATTGTGAAATAGATGAAATGATTGGTTCGTTGGCGTATTGATCCGGACTGTTCGAGTGCGCGCCGTAATGGAGATCCAATATACCTAGAAGCGAGCAGACAGTCATATAACATAGAATGACGTTTTGTGTTTTTTACTCCCTCCGGTAAAATTTGCTTTATTGTAAACATCAGGTTAATGAACTCGTTTTAAGAGTTCCTGTCCTTCAGCGGGTTTAGTAATTGTTGAGGTTTACCTCCTCGCGTTCTCTGTTTTTTGTACCATCCTTTTCTGTACATTCCTCTTGATGATTTCATTGTCACAAGATCATGCAAATATTGTACGTTTACTATTTCATTATAATGAATGATTTAATTTGATTGTGGTTATTTTCCTGTCACCGTCGTCTTTTCCTTTTTCATAATCTTCTTCTTCATCTCTTCTTTTAATTCTCCTCCTCTATCATCATTTCCCTTTTCTTTTTCTTCTTTCATTTTCATTCGCTTCTGAATAAAGAATGTAAAAGTGTCTTTATACAAAACAGAAAAAAAATCCAGTCCATGTATATCCATCAAATCAATGTGACAAAATATTGAGTTGATGTATATATAAATATCTTATTGTATCTTATATTTTGGAAACGCAATACAACAAAAGTGGAAGTAGATGTAAGATACCTTGTAGACCTAATTTTGTGCGTTTTGTTTTTGTTTGTCTTGAAGGTCTTTCCTTTTTCCATAATTTCCATCTTTTGTGCAAAAATACAGACAGTCAAAATGCTTTTAGCGGGTACATAAAGGAACTTCCTTTAATATTCGCTTATTTGAGTGTGCATTCATCAACGATTTGAAATTATTTCTTTCGGAAAATCTCAGAGGCAATTCCATCTTTTCACGTCACCTGTCTCTCTCGCCATTTGGCATACCACTTAATTGGCGCCTCAAGGCTTCGTTGATCAAAATTTGTCCACACGTCGTTAAGTGCGGTTTGTGATAAAATGCATAGATGTTTGCGTCCATAAACGTTCTCATACTTAAACAAGCATTGACTACATACCAATTCAACGTCTTGTTTTGTAGTAGACGTATGTTAATGCTGCAGAGACTTTCGTTATTATATATGAAACAGTCATATATATTCGACTTGGAGCAAAAAATAATTGCGCTATCGCGTAGAACACGCCAGGCGTTGCCATTCGATGTTATCTTGCTTCGCAGACGTTATTGTTACCATGGTAATGGCGTCAATGGTATGTCCTCTGTTCGATGAAGGCTGTTTGTTGCTAAATTGAAACCATCAAAGACAGATTCAACACTTCAACAGCGTGATCAAGGTGCTGGATAAATAGCACTCGCACATGTTACATTTTAACACATTGTGTACTTAGGATTTTTAGACGATGTGTTTTTTTACGTTATAGGAAGTACCGGTAGCAAAATTGTTCATATTGATGATAAGGTGTGGGTTGCGACGCCAGTAGCAGCGGCGCCGGTGATGGCGGTGGTGGTGGAAGTGGTGATGGTGGTGACAGTGGTGGTGGTGGTGGTGGTGGTAATGCTCTTGATAATTGCAAAAGTGGAGATAAAAGTGATACTAATAATAATGTAAGTGATGATAATGACGCTGACAATGATTCATACAGTGGATATATTTGTACTATAGTTTTCTTCAAATATAAAGGAGAAATTATGTACACATACTCACATGATTCATCGATATACATGTATTATGTATAAATACATGTATATGTATATGTATACATATGTTTATGTGTGTGTTTGTGTTTTGTGCGTGTGCGTGCGTGCGCGCGCGCGTGTGTGTTTGTGTGTATGTGTGTGTGCATGTGTGTGTGTGTGTGTGTGTGTGTGTGTGTGTGTGTGTGTGTGTGTGTGTGTGTGTGTGTGTGTGTGTGTGTGTGTGTGTGTGTGTGTGTGTGTGTGTGTGTGTGTGTGTGTGTGTGTGCATGTGCGTGCACTTTGATGATGGTGATGTTAAATTTGACAAATTATGCAAGACAATTATTATTCTACAATATGAGAATTAAGTGGGAATCAAAATATATGGAGAAAGCAGGAGACCCGTCACACAGGAAGCAAAACTTAATTAATAAAGATTACTAAATAATGATAATAGCTTTCCTTGTTGTATAAAAATAGCTGGACTTTATGATAAAGGGATTTTCAGCTTCCTGATCAGCTATCATCTTGAGTATCATAAAAACAAGACTGAAATAAAACGATAACAACCACCACGACCACCGCTGCCCCATTATACACTTCATGCATTTTTATGTTTGTCAGAGAATTACTTCTAAAAAATTGTTTTTGGAAATATAAAAAAAAAATATTTATATGGTTGGACTGTGCCTCGTGATCCGTTAAAAAGGACGTTAAACATTAGATTTATGGTAAGTATTTTCATTTTGTTATGATTTAATGACTTACATCATTTACATACAAAATACACATAATCACATGTCAGTAAAACCCTTTTATGAAAATATGAAACGACAGATGGTGGTACGTGGTATTATTAGGATATATCTTAATATAAATGTTCAAATGGGGAATATTTCAATGTATCTCGTATTTTCTTTTGTTTAGGCAATGTTGAGTTCGATTATAATAAAAGCAAGTGAACCACATAAATTGAGAGTTTCATTTCACGTTTTTAGTCTTAATATGTCGTTTCTGAAGTAACCCAAAGTCATTCAACAACACATTGCTAGTTCCTTAGTTTCCAATCTTCGAGGGAAAATCTTCGAACGTAAAACACAATTTCATACTACTCCACGGATTTCATGTATTGACTAATGTTAATATAATTGAAATCAGCTATGGCAAAAGAAAGTCATTATTCTGTCAACAGCTGTTAGTCACGTGGTACCATCAATATACATCTAGCGATTTAATGTGACATTCTTTTCGTGACATTTCGAGATAATTCCCCGTCAAACATACAAAATGACCGATCTGCATGGGGTGAGGACATTTTAATAACGCTGTGGGAGTTTACAATATGCTTGACATGCTTAAAAAATCAAGGACAAATTAGGATTCTTATCATCGTAATTATTGAGTTTTAATCTCCTGTGACGATGGTCCAAAAATTGTTACTGTCGAAATTTTCCGATAAAAGTGTCTGTATGTGGCTTATTTTCACATAGATTCTAATCTGTTTTTAGTCTACGAAACACGATGTATGACAAATTAAAATAATAAGCAGATTGAAATTGGGTAATTATTCATTGTCTGTTTAGATTATTTGCTGTGATATCTAACCGACAATCGACACGTGACCTGTCTGTCACGTTTCCCGGATTTAAAAAAATGTAACTGGCTGTCGTGTGTGGTGTTTGGTGACAGACACAGTCTTATCTCCAACGCAGTGGCTGATCAAGGGGCCGAATCAGTCACGACTTCGTCCCTCCCCCATCCCCTTTGTCGGCCTTCAAAAAGGGGAGAGGGAGCAGTGGAAGAAAAGTAACCTCTAAGTAAAAAAAAAAAAAAAAAATGGATGACCTGTGTTTTGGTTACTAGTCTGCACAAAATTTTTCTGCGGGCCTGCCAGACGTTCTCCTCTTTTAGAAAATTCTGGATCCGCCCCCGCAACTTTGTTGCCAATTGTAAAGTAAAGAAATTAAATTCACATTTTGATATGCACGTTGTTAACAGTTGTTGAACCCAAATGAGCAAAACCGCACAAAATAAACAAACAAGCGAGCAAACTAAAAAAACAAACTTGTATTATATTACTAGAGGAAAAAGAGGACGGAGAAAATGAAGATGAAGACAAGAAGAAGAAGAAGAAGAAGAAGAAGAAGAAGAAGAAGAAGAAGAAGAAGAAGAAGAAGAAGAAGAGAAAGACGAAGAAGAAAGGAAGACAAACCAGGAAAATAACAAGAACGGCAACAGAAACAACAAAAAAGAACAACAACATGAAAAAGAAGAAGAGGAGAAAGGGCAAAAGGAACAAGAGAAAAAAACGAGGAATAAATGGAAATGATGAACGGACGAAAAGTGATTAACCACAATGGTTGTGATTATTATTATCATCATCAGCAGCAGCAGCAGCATCACCACCATCATCATTGCCATTCTCATCATCACCTGTACGAGCGTATCATGTATAGTAAAAAATCATAGATTTTCATATTAAAAATCCATCCTTTGACACGAGTACAAGTTTTCCTAAAACATTTAACCTCTAATTACGAGTGATAATTTATTTGTCCCAGTAAACTTTCGGGACCACCTAAAAAATTCTTTCACTTGTAGTTTCAATGAGGAAACATTTAAGAAATTAGAAAGAAAAACAGTCGTCAATTCAATACTTGTTAAAATATACCTTTAATTTCTTTCACAGTGAAGTTTGATTGTGTTATGATTACTAACCTTTCAAGCAAAGCATTTTTACAAGATACTTGAGTGGACAAATTATCCAGCATCATCACTATTTTAGCATCTGTTTTCAGAGAGTCATTAAATCAAAATATGAAATTAAAAAGGAAGGAACTGAACAAACAAAAAACGCTATGGGCGAAATACTATAAACGAAGAATGATAAATCGTCAAGCAGCAAGGGCTTCAATTTTTGTTACTCGTTAGTCCTGGCGGGGAGTACAAGACACCTAGTAACGTCCTCCATTAGATTAATAACTCCCCTGGGGGTGGGGAATTGGCGTCAATTATCCTTAATCTAGTGTGTCATTTTGAAACTCTCCTCTGACACGGAGGACACAAATTTCTTCAATCAAATATTGATGATGTAGTGATTGGAGTTGTTGACCCTTGTATCACTGTGTGTGTGTGTGTGTGTGTGTGTGTGTGTGTGTGTGTGTGTGTGTGTGTGTGTGTGTGTGTGTGTGTGTGTGTGTGTGTGTGTGTGTGTGTGTGTGTGTGTGTGTGTGTGTGTGTGTGTGTGTGTGTGTGTGTGTGTGTGTGTGTGTGTGTGTGTGTGTGTGTGTGTGTGTGTGTGTGTGTGTGTGTGTGTGTGTGTGTGTGTGTGTGTGTGTGTGTGTGTCTGTGTGTGTGTCTGTGTGTGTCTGTGTGTGTCTGTGTGTGTGTCTGTGTCTGTCTGGCTGTCTGTCTGTGTGTCTACCTGTCTGTCTGCCGTGTGGGTGTGAATGGAAGATAGGAAGATGGGTAAGTAGATAGTTACCAACGAAATAAATAGAATGTACACATTCATAAATAACATACATACATTGATAACTAGACACATGTAATGTTACTTCAAGTTTGTATTGTTGAGAAAGGGTGACCAATAAAAAGATCTGTTAAAAGTAAGTTAATTCAAATTGTATATAAATTTCATCTTTCTCTTATAGATACATCAAATACGTCATCACATAATTTGCATAATCCAGAATCCCGTTGATTAGATATAAATATGCAAGTTCATAAGTTATATCCGTAAATTATTATTATTGTTTTTTATATCAATCAGCAGCATAAGAGGTGACAAGATCAGTTTACAATTATATATCAAGATCAGTTTACAATTATAGATCAGTTTATTATTTTTTCACTTTTCCACCACTCTTTTCGTTGTCTTTTTTCGGTCACCCTACTCTCGTCCGTTCTCCCATTTTGTTTCAACCACAATTCCAGGAACCTGCAGTTTTACAAGTCTACTTTTATGCAGGTTCCTTCATTTCTCATTACTTATCGTTACTTCCATATAAATTGACCGGTTTCGACTTTTCTATTAAGCTTATTTTCTGTTTTTTGTATATTTTCACACGATTGTAGATTATATACCATGATTGTATCTGTTTTGTTGTTTAATTTGAGAAATTTGAAAATAAATAAATGAAAAATAAAAAAAAAAATATCTTACACGAAATTCATACAATATTCAGGCAAGTTAAACGACTATCATTTTACATATAATATGTGGGACATTTATGAAAGTGAAACATTCATCAAAAGATATTAAAGGCAAGGTTCACCCTGACATTAAGTTGGTTTTAATAAAAGTAGAACAATGAGAGAAACATATTAATGAAAGTTTGGCGAAAATCCACCAAGGAATAACCGTAGTTATGAAGTTTCAAAGTTTTAAATTTGTGACGTCACATGCGAGCAGCTCCCCATATATCATGTCATGTAAATTCCATAAAAGTGCCGTTTTCTCAAAAATTTGAAAATGATTTTACCTGTGCATTCAATATATTTTCAGAAACATTATTTCATACATGCAACTATGAAAAAACCGCATTCAATTATCATGAACTATTAAAAAATTGAAATTTATGGAATTTATATTATGTGACATATGGGGAGCTGCTCGCATGTGACGTCACAAATTTAAAACTTTGAAACTTCATAACTACGGTTATTCTTTGGTGGATTTTCGCCAAACTTTCATTAATATGTTTCTCTCATTGTTCTGCTTTCATTAAAACCAACTTGATTTCAGGGTGAACTTTGCCTTTAATAACAACAACAAAGAATGACGAATCAGTTTTAATTAAAAGTGAAAATGAAATTGTCTGCAAAATGAGATGGAAAATTGCAATGCAACTAAATAAGCAAGTTACACAATTTGAAATGAAGGGTATTTTATTTTAAGTTTGCAACATGTTTCTGTTTATTTCTGTTGATGCACTTATTCAAAGCCCAGACAACAAAACGCGGCGCTCTACAAAACATAGATGTGACAATACTAACAAATACTGTATAGTTCAAGAAGAAATTTTCTGTAATAACGCCATATTTTTAATCATGTCACAAAATTGAGAATTGCGTGACCTTTAGACCTTAATTAAGAACTCATGGATATTCTTTTTCTTGGAATGTGTGTGAATTTTATGGCAATTGGATTCAGTCTGATTGAGTATTATACGAGTATTCTATGAGTTCAGGCTAAAATGTAGGGCTAAATTGAACAGCTAAAAATAACGCAAAGCTCAAGAGCCTTTTTGAGTAATTTCGTACTAGAGATTTTGACATGTTTTTGTCTTTACTTTTTTTTCTGAATAATCTAAGGAACGTTAGACTGTAGGGCATGGTACCTATAGTTGTCAGATATCTACGGTATGATGAATATAGCACGACAAAGTAATATTGATGAAATTAAACTGTAATACATTATTAACTCTTACTTTGTTTACTAGTAGACTGAATACACGGGGTAGTAACGGCTGGACGCAAGTTACTCCTGATGCTGAAAGAGAAACTAGAGTATTGGTTGATGATTTGTTGATGGAAAATCTTCCATCAGAATTCCACATTTCATTGGTTTCCATGTAAAAGTATATTACATTTGCGTAAGAATGTGGGACTAATTCATTTCCAATGTAATAAACAGTTGTAGGATTGTCAGTTCAAACAAGTGAAGTGTCCATCACTGTCCCCTTGCTGTGCAATATTAACAGATAACATTGTTCCACGCCCACATATTGATTTTTGTGTTAGTACTTTGTCGGCAGGATTATTGTGAAGTTTGTTGTTGTTGTTGTTGTTGTTGTTGTTGTTGTTGTTGTTTTTACGAAGCGTTCTGTTGTTTTCAATTAGACTCTCTTCTGTACTATGGCGTTTTCAGAATACCATCTGTTCGTGAAGGTTTGAAAGCAGTTGATATCAAAATTATGTTGTTCTGCAAGTTCTCAATCTCATCTTCAAAAATATTTCTAGATACTCCTGCCACAAATCTCGTGACCGAATTGTTACATTCTATGGGTTATTTCCGTTGACGTCAGAGCGGTAGTAAAAATTAATGTTCAAATAAATTTTATATCATTCTAGGAGAATGGGTGTGATTTTTTTGCACCTTTAGATTCTTTCAAACAATTTGATTATCCTCGTTAGCACAAATAAAATGGTTGTAGAATTTCACGACTACTCCTTGTTAAGTGTTTGCATTTGTATTTACACACACGACATGTAACAGCTTTTGTACATCTCTTTGGAAACACGTCAATGCGACGCGGATGGCAACCCTGATATTTGTGGATCTATCACGCAATCGCGAATTTCTGACGGTACTTCATATTCCAATTCAAACAATGTTCAAATTTTATGTGTTCATATGCGTATTAAACGGGATCTTTTGAGGTATTCAAACACCCCCTTTTGCCGAAAATATCGGGGTGTTTTAAACCCCTTTAGAAACTGAAGAAAGTGGTTTTTGGCCGTAAATGAATATGATTTGGACGTGGAAAAATCTTCCATCGGATCTGATAACTTTTTAAAAGTTGCGGCTTTTCGCTGTGGCTTTTTGCTCAGGCTTTTCGTTGTGGCGAAGAAGTCTCCCCCACCCCCGGAAAATCCTGGATACACAGTAAAAATATTAAACAGTTAAACGCTTTTCTGTGACACTTGAACATTTTTAATTGGAAGTCATAAATTTAGCTGAAATTCTCTTCATGACCTTATGTGTTTATATCTTCACAAAAATGTTTGTTGACGCGTTAATGATTTTCAACTATGATTTCATATCAAACGTGTTCAAGTTTTTATGAAGTGCTCCAGAAATAAATACGAACTCTTGATATCATAATAAGTGATACACAGAATTTCTAACTAAACATGTGTATAAAGCGTTAGAGAAAAGTGTTTATGAAAGTGTTTGATATCTTTATAGTGTACGCCTGTGAACTAGAAGTGTTTATGCGAGACCAAGCAAACGGTAGTGTATTTTGGCATCAATAACCGGATTTACACGGGTATTGGAGGTAAGATGCGTTAGGGCTGATCTTGCGCCTCCGTAGATACTCCCGTAATTTTGCGGGGGTGAATTAACGGCTTTATGACAGATGTATACTTATCAATCAAGCTTTAATCCTTGTAGTCTTCACTAATACTTGTTTATTCTTATGGTTGGAGCTTATTGAGTCAAGTTGTGACCAATAAGTGATAATACAATTACTTACCATGATGGAACGATTGACAAAGTAACGGTGATCCGACATTTGCTCCTGTGACAATATCTTGTAAGACAAATAGATAGGGTTAGGGCCGGGGGTTAGGGTTGCCGTTCGATTTCCAGTTCAAAATAGGGTTAGGGTTAGGTTTAGGGTTAGGATTAGGGTAAGGGTTAGGTTTGAGGTCAGGGTTAGTGCATGAAATAATCGTCGGAGCAATTGTCGCTGGAGCATAATGTCGGACATTCAAAATAACAACTAGACACTCGGGCATAACTATGCTTGCCACATTAAGGGATTAACCCTCAAAAGTACTTATCTTTTTTACTTTTCAACAAAGAACAGTACGTAAGAAAATGAGGAATTTTGGAATACAACCTGTGTTTGAATTAACTGTTTACGGAGTCTCCGGTAGTTTTGATCTTAGGTAGATATAAACATACTATGAAGCAGCGACTCTTTAAAAATAAATATACGCACCAATAAATTGTCGCAGACCTATACGGACGTAACAATTATCAGTTTAGACACAAGAAGATCACAAATTATCTTAATTTGGAATCCATTCGATCAAAGTAGCCACCATCGATGCTTTATCCTATTTTGAAAATAAAATAATATATATATGGTGTGCATATTTGCGAGGTCTTGTAAAAATGACGGAACAACCAAAAACTATATTAAGCACGACAGTGGGCTCTTTT
>JZLH01S0303089.1:1133-11378 GCA_001188425.1 Eucidaris tribuloides | reverse complement strand
ATTTTATGAGAAGTAAAAAGGAACTGATACCCAAATTTCTGGAACACTAGGGCACTATCCTCCCCCCCCCCACCCCCACACACAGCACACAATTTTGAATAATCATTGAAATAATTAAAGAGTTTTTAAAATTCTTGAGAAACATCACGCATTGAAGACTTCATGCTCAACTTTAGTATGCATTAAATTTGCATCTATGATGAAATTGGTCTATTAATTTCCGCTTTCCTACGGTTTCCTACGTGTCCGAGCGCAGACTCAGCAGTAGATAGCTAGCCTATTACGTCATACCCAACCAATGGTAACTGACCAATCACAGTGCCTGATATCAGCTTGTCGATTTTGGTGATTATGCAACCAGAAAGGTGTTAGATTTTGCTGGATCCTCATCCATGCACACCAATCTGCTTGATTAATTTTATAGTTTCCTTCATATTATTAGCTTCATTCAAGTCACATTTGTTGGCTATTCTAGTTCAAAAATTGAAAATTATGCATAACTTTATATCGAATTGTTCTGATATTCCTACACACAAGGTGAAAACGTGATCTTCTGTATTTAAATTCATATAATTCGGAAAATTCAGACCTTTACAATTAAGATGCAAAAACTTGATTTCATTATTTTGCAATCACGGCGAAGTATCGCAGATTAAAAACTAATCCTCACACAGCACAATAGGTCACTTCGTTGTGTATTCGTTAGCCTTTCGTTCAACTGACGCTATGTGAGGTTGTGTGCGTTGAGCATGCGTTATAGCAACGCATCAGATGGAGTGTGCGTGTCATGGACGAACGATGGACGATTAAGAAACGAATACCCAACGTGCGGGACGTTCAAACAGCGAATACTCAACGTTTACATGGCGTACCGGTCAGCACGTTGCTGCACGCTCAAAAGTTTGAACATGTCCAAAATACAAAATTGGCACCATCGTTCTTCAGCGAACCCCGACGACCCTCGGACGAACAGCTAACGAATAAAACGTATCTCAAACGTGTTACCAACGACTGACAACGTGCACGAATGTTCACACGAATTTTCGAACACGTTGGGCACACGTTGGCTTTAAACGCTATAGTGTGACAGGGCCTTTAGTCTAGGGGAGGAAATGGGCAAGTGAATCTGGTCAACTTACGATTTTCACTTCTTTTAATGCACTAAATAATCATTTTGAAATACAATTTTTTTCAGGCCTTCATTTTTAGACCTCATCAAAGACACTGGTAGCATGGGGAATCATGCGGCTCAGATTTTTTTAACTGTGGTAAATGTTTGCCAATACCTTTAAAAAAAATTACAATAGGCCTATAGTAATTACCGTTGTGTATGAACTAAGCACTTCAGGAGCTGTAGCAGCGCATTGTAATACCGTATATAGTTTTTTGCGCTTCATAAATTTTATTATCATTTAATTATATCGTAATGTATTTTCAGGACGTCGCCAAAGGGATACCGGGTGGACTGTTAGAAAAGTAATGACAATCAGGGATATTGAGTGTTTTTCGTAAATGTGGAACCCTAAAATTTGGCTTTTCGGCGTAAACGATAACATGTGGCCGCTCACGGTAAAATTGTGATCTGGAAAATTGATGCCGCCCCCACACAAGAAATGTAAAATGAGTGAGTAAATAACAAAGGCCGATGCGGGGACTGTAGATGATACACTAATGCAAGTCTAGCTAAGCGAGCGAGAAAATTTCACGCCTGTGACACTGCATGGTGTCCAAAAACATCTTATAAAAAGGGAAAATGCTTCTGAAATGTCTCAGATTCAGAGACTGAAAAGACCTTAAAACATAATATATCAAATAGAAGTACATTAGTGTGAGCAATCGTGCGAGCCGTAGAAATTAAAGTAAGTTGCTCTAAGTCGTTTCAAATTCCGGCACAAGTTGAAAAGGAAAACTTGGGCATTTTATAACCAAAACGCGGTAGCGGCATTTAAGTTACAACCGTGCCTCTAAAATGAGAGAAAGGCTTGTGTTTATAAAACAATTATCTGAAATAAAAAGAGGCACCCATTCTAAAGGATCATTTTGATGAAAAATTATTCAAAAGCGCAATTGGCAAAAAGGTTAAGATTGTACAAAGGAAATATTTTTAGGGATTTTTATGAGAAGTAAAAAGGAACTGATACCCAAATTTCTGGAACGCTAGGGGCACTATCCTCCCCCCCCCTCCACACACACACAGCACACAATTTTGAATAATCATTGAAATAATTAAAGAGTTTTTAAAATTCTGAGCAAACATTCACGATATATTTATAAAATCGGAAACATCAGGATGTTCTGACAACAATATCTTTAGCATTTTAAAAGTTTAGAAATGTTATTGATAATTGAATAAACACAAAATGCCTTTTTTAATTAAAAAAGTGAGGGTATACATTTACAGATGACCCCCCCCCCCTCTTCCCGAAAAGTGGTGGGATATACCCCAACCCCCTCCTTCCAATTGCAGTGTACTTTAATTCTGGCAGTTGAGATTGCTGGTCTCTGCCAGAATAATACTACACTCTAAAACCAACGTTTTGAATAAAATATTTCTAAAGTCAGAGGAGCTACACATTTTTAAAAATGATTGATTATAATCATGCAGTGGACACTACCTTTAAAAGTAGTCCATACGCAGGAATTTTCCGGGGCTGACATTTCAAAATTATGGAGGGAACGTTTAAGCGAGGGAGCGACGCGACCGAGCAGGAGCTTTTGATATTTTTAGAATTAAAATTGAAGCCCAAGTTTAGTTTTGGGATTTCTTTGTTATTTGAAAGCTTTATGCCCCAAAGTCATAACCCTGCAATAATAGATTCTGAATGTATTTATTTTTTTAAATTAATTAATGAAAAATCTCGGGGACCCCCTGAAATTTTACATTATATCATTCAAAGGGTTAAAAGGGCTTTAAGGTTACATGTGTTATGAAAGAGCAGACTGAGCTCATTCAGATTATAGGTATAACACATGTAACCTTAAAGCCTTTTTAACCCTTTGGATGCTATCACGTAAAATTTCAGGGGATCCCCCGAGATTTTTCATTCATTAATTTAAAAAAACTAAAGACATTCAGAATCTATTATTGCAGGGTTATGACTTTGGGGCATAAAGCTTTCAAATAACAAAAAAATCCCAAAACGAAACTTGGGTTTTAAGTATTTTAAAGGCATTTCAGGAGAAATTCTCACTATTATAGCCATTTTATCAATGAGCATTTAATTGAAATATATACTTTTTTCTTGAAAAATGGGAGGGGGTTGATTGAACAGGCCACCTCCCCCCCCCCCACCTCGAAAAGTGTGGGGGATACGTAGCCATCTTCCCCTGGATTTACGCCAGTGATCTGTTGGCGCGGGAATCGCGAAGCGAAAGATAAAATGGACATATAACTTAGTCCTTGAACATTTGAACTACCGTGTCCCAGCTGAAGAATTTCATTATTTCTTTCCTACTGTTTCCCCCTTCTTGGGAGTGGCATGTTTTTTGGTGTGCTGGTGGTGCAAAACGTTAGTATTGTCATCTCCACAACATGATGATGTATTCCATTGACCTGGCCAAACTTATGCCCCTTTTCATTTTATTTCTTATTTTATTCATTTTTTTTTTTGCTTGTCGATCAAGAGGGGGCATCACCCTCTTGGTCAACTTGGCTACTCCACTGACTCCTGGATATTGAATTTGCTATTTCGATATCAATATAGCCTTAGCCCTTGGAAAGATATAACCGTTAAGTGCAAACTGAATAGTTTGTACGCGCGTGAAGCGCTCAGCGAAAAATTCAAATGGTATACATAAATTAGCCTTTAGCTCAAACATTTTATTGTTCTTTCCCACCCTTCTTCCCTCCTTTTTTTTTGGGGGGGGGGACAATTTCTATAGGGGAGGGGGCTGGAAGCGGAAATGCATTTTGCCCCCACATTTTGGACTGATGGCAACTGCTACCTGCCCCCACTTCCGGCGCCTGTGTAAATATTAATATTGGTAACAGGGCACATTGCAGGGTATACGAATTTTACAGTGTCGGTTTTTTTATGTTGCTGTACGCGTTCGTTTAAAGTTGTGTATCTCTAAAGCGACGCAGCAGTGATAAAAGCGCTGTTTGTGTTTCCAGATCTGATGAACATCTAGGCCTATATATACACAACAAAAAAAGGAACTACCCCCTTTTTCAAACTACTGTAACTTTTTAACAAAATAAGTTCTCGCAAAATAATTTGGCAGGAGTATTTCTGCACTCATTGACTAACCTCTGTATGAAAATGTGTTTGATCCGTCAAGCCACGCATGAGTGAGCATGCATTAAAGGCAAAAAGACCACTTTTCATAAGTCACACGAGTCATCACTTATGCCATAATATTACACATGTATAATTTTGCCTACATGTATGTTTTTGCTTTATTTTTGCTATTTTTTTTTGCTTTATTTAAAGAGTGTGCTCACTCAACTATGACATGGTTACAACCTCTTATGTTCATGCAACATGTTAAGATACATTTCGCTGAAAAATAAAGGATCTAATTTTTCAATAAACTTAATGGATTTTACAGTTTCAAAATTGATGAAGGATGGCAATTGTTAAATTGAGCTCTGTGAAGTGCAAAAAATGAGAAAAGTGTCAAAAGAAGTGTAAGGGGTTCAAACAATAGATGCAAAACATAAATAGCGGTAAATCAGTTACCAGAAACAGAATTTGTCAAAATACTGTATCACGAATCAACCAAAATGACCCTTGTGACATTTGAAAAGTGACTTTTTGCCTCTAATATGTGCTTACTCGTGCATGCATTGACAGATCAATCACATTTTCCCACAGAAGTTAGTCAATTAGTGCAGAAACACCCGTATTAAATTATTTTACTCAAAACCGTTTCTTTGAAAAGTTATGGTATTTTGAAATAGGGGGTAGTTACTTTTTTGTTGTGTATATTACGTTTGAATTCCGATGATGAGGGAGTTAGCATTGATTGCATTAGCCTGCATCTTAATGTGTGAAACTAATTGCATCGCGGGAGAGAATATTACATGTAGGCCTACTTGACAATAACGTTACGATGCACATTTAGTACTGTGAATGTACTCCCCATGAAGGGAGGACCTCGGCCCATGGGCGTAAATCCGTTCCGAGGAGTGGGGGGATGATCGATGAAATTTCCAAATTTTGGCCCAGAATTTTTGAGGACACCCCAAAATCAAGGGCTATTTCTTGAAAAGGGGACACCTTCAAATGTGCAAAAATACCACTATCTCTACCCTAAAATTGGCATAATATACAGTGTGTCTCAAAAAAATTGTGCAAGTGAAAACCGCCCTCTTTGGCAATTAGAAAATACTTTTGTGACACAATGCTTACATCAACGTCAAGAGCATAGTCTCAGCTTTCAAATATCGTTAGTTTGTTCAATTTGCCGTATCTTAATCTTGAGATATGTTTATTTAAAAAGCGAAAGAGTGAAATCACAATTGTGCCACTTTTAATACAATTCCTTGTAAAAGTGACACAATTGTAATTCTACCCTTTTGTTATTTTACAAGATATCTCGAGGTTAAAACAAGCTAAATTGAACAAACAATGGCATGTGAAAGCTAGACTTTGCCCTTGACGGTGATGTAAGCATCATGACACAAGAGTATTTTATATTTGTCAAGAGGGCGTTTTTCACTTGCACAATTTTTGAGACACTTGCTGCAGCAAGTCTCAAAAAATTGTACAAGTAAAAAGGGCCCTCTGTGTCAGTTTAAAATACTCTTGTGACATAATGTTTACATCAATGTCAAGGGGCACGATCTTAGCTTTCCAATGCTGTTTAATTTATTTCGAATTGCTTGTTTTGATCTCAAGATATCTTGTAAAAACAGAAGGGTGGAATCACAATTGCGTCACTTTTGCGGGAGAAGGCCTTGATGCTTTTTACTGACTGTAGGTAAAAGTGGCACATTTGTGATTTTACCTTTTCGTAGTAACTGAACATATCTCGGATAAAGACAAGCCAACTAAACAGAACAAATGGCGTTTGAAAGCTAAGTCTATGCCCTTGATGGTGATGTAAGGCATGACGTCACAAAAATGTTTCTCATTACAAATGAGGCGCGCTTTTGACTTGCACAATTATTTTTGAGACACACTGTAAGCTTTTATTGTGATTACATTTTAGACCTTTCATATAGTGTGTTTCTCGATCTTTTGCTGTAATTAAAAAACAGTAGATTTCATAGCATTAGATTTTGCAGTTGGGTTTCATGGCCTATATCAATGAACGAGCGAGCGAAGCGACGCGAGAAAAATTTTAGGACCTGTAAGAATGCATGGTGTTTAATAATATAAATTCTTATAAAAGTGGAAAATGTTTCTGAAATGTCTCAAATTCAAAGACTGAAAAGACCTCCAAACATAATATATCAAAAGTTGGCGAGCGAGCCTGAAAAAATAAAGTAAGTTGCTCTAAATCGTTTTCAAATTCGGGGCACAAAGTAAAGTGGAAAAGGAGGCATTTAAAGAAACAGTATCACTTATACAAAAGGCGGAAATAGCCACCTAAATTAGAACAGGTGCCTCTAAAATGTGAATAAAAGGCCATTGTCACAGGGAGGCTTATCAGAGGTGGAAAAATTAACAATTGCTAAAGAAAACGATTGCTCTCCTTATGTCCTCACGTGAAAATATCAGAGTTTGTTTTCTACATTTTGTGTTGATAATAAGATGTTTAAATAGGCCTACATTTTGCGTTATCTGTGCTCTGAATAGTATAGGGATATGGAAAGAATGCCTATTTGGACCAATGGAAAACACATTAGTAATGAACATGAATTGAGAGATATTAAACTGGAAATATCAGGATATTCAGATAATATCTTTAGCATTTAAAAAAAATATATAAATGTTCTTAATAATTGAATAAAGTTAAACACAAAAACACTAATGAAAAGTGGAGGTATATTTGTACAGAATATCTCTCCTCCTTCCCGAAAAGTGGTTGGATATATCCCTCAATCCCCCACTCCCAATATTTCCAATTTACGACAGTGTTTTTTAATTCGGGCAGTTGGAATGCTGGTCTCTGCATGTCTGCCAGTATAATACTTCATTCTAAAACCAATGTTTTGAATAAATATAGGTTAAAATTAAGTCGGAAATATACACATTTTCTAAATGCGTCGATTATAACTATGCTATCATGCAGTGGAGACTACCTTGAAAACGAGGCCATACCCAGGAAATTTCCGGGGCGAAATGTTTCAAATTATTTGAGGGAAAGTGCAAGCGAGGAGAGCCGAAGCGACCGAGCCAGGAGCTTTTGAGTTTTTTCGAATTAAAATTAGATATTTTAAGCATTCAAAGGCATTTCAGGGAGAAATTATCACTTTATAGTTATTTTATCAATGATTTATTAATAAAAAAAATATATTTTTTCTCGAAAAGTGGGGGGGGGGGGAATGATTGTACAGGCATCCCCCCGTCTCAAAAAGTGGGGGGGGGGGGATATAACCCCCGCATCCCCCCCCGGGATTTACGCCAGTGGACCTCGCTCATTGGTCCACCCTGAACTATACAACTGATACTGTATACTTGTACAGACAGTGATAGCAATGTGCAATATGCCGCTTGCTCTTCTCTTCTCAGACGAAGCAGAATGGCCAAATAGGCCTTCGACAGACAAATCAAATAACGACCTTTTGACCCCAAACTATGCTCCTACAGAACACAAAACAAACTCAGCCACTTTTATAGCCAAAGCCGTCTGGCGTTCCATCAGGGAGTTGAACAACCCACTGGTTCCGTCATATTTTTATCAACTAGTATACATATGCATACCCTGTGACTATTTTACTTCAACAAGGTGTTCGTCTTCATCGTCGTAATCATCATGATTATCATCATCATCGTCATCATCATCACCATTATAATGATTACCATCATCCTAATTTTTCTTCACTCTATCTTGCCACCCTCATTCATGCTTTTATCAGGCAAGACTTTCCACAGCTTAGATACAACAGGGGTTAGTATGTTCTCTCTGGCCTTGACCAAACTCTCCCAACGGGGCCATCTCGCGGGCCATCTCTGACTCTGTTTATCCATGGCCAGGAATATCACAAGACCATGGTAGCGTATCAGCCAACGTGTTGCTATTTCGCGCGTTTTGGAATTGGGGAAAGGCGCGCCTATGAAGACACGTGCTCACATCTACACGACTGGAAGAATATCCTTCCCGGGGTCCTTCGACTAAACTCATTTGTACGTACTGGTTTGGGTTGGATCGTATTGGATTAAAAAATGGTATCAGGCGATGGGTGCTGGCATTGTTTTGAAGATTTTTCTTCTTCAGATCATGGATCGATCAAGCAGGTACAAACCGAGTCAGGCCGTGGTGACAAAGTCATGGTGAGTGACACTCTTCCATAACCATCTCACTTCTACCTCAATGTTGTGACATACCACGTGGATGTATATAGTATACAGTGTGCTATCAAAACGAAGCATTGATGCATATAGGACTGCAAACATAGCTCTGCTGCAAGACGGGTCAGATATTAGGGATTGATTTGATTGATTGATTTTATTTGACATTTCCACAAATTATTTGTACAGTGCACAAAATCATAAGCACAAAATATACAACTGTTATACAATAATATACTGCAGAATAATATCAGTTACATAATTCAAATATTGAGACACAATTCATTGTAAGTTAAGACCAGAGATATCGTTTAATTACTTAGAAACATTTCTGCAACAATTGATCTGAATGGAGCTAAATTTATTTGATTAAGCCATACATTGTGTTTAACACAATAATAAATGATAATTAGGAGCTAATGCTGAATTCTTGAAGCACTGTGGGAAATGATGGAGCCTAACTGAAGTAAACTTGCATTCGTGGGCCCCATAGGAAATAAAGGGGGGGGGAAGGCAAAATAATGTATAGGTCAACAATAGATATGAGAACAGTTCTTACAATAATGAAACAATATAAGCAGTAGCAAACAATATAATGACAACACAATACAAAACAATACAATACAATACAATACGGAACAGAAAAAAAAAGGACGGGACATGGAGGTATGAAATAGAGGACAATATTGGAAAGGAAAAGGGGTAAAAGGGGGAAAAAGAAGGAAGGAAAGGAACCCAGGAAACACAATCAACGTATGCTAAATGTCATATTCCGCATTAATTGATATAGGAGAAAAAAAATGAATACTATCACCACAATAATTTCATTTATAATTGTACACTGTACGAGTACATAACTGAAAGAAATATATTGCCTGAGAAGAAGAACCAGGTTCGATTGATGGAAGAAAATTATACGCAATAGTGGGTTTACCTTGAGGAATGAAATAGAAGAGAGACTCAAATGGTAAGGAACAGGTAAAATGAGTTGCAAGGTATTATCGTTGTAAGAATTCAGAGAGATTGCTTTGAGATTTCTTTTGAAGGTATATATTGTAATGGTTTCACGCACATCTATAGGCAATGAATTCCAAAATTTTGGTCCGCTGTTGGTAAAAATTTTGTTGGCAAATAAAGTTCTGGTTCGAGGTAGATGGTAAAAACTGGCTTGCCTGGTGGGGTGATTGTGTTATTGGTTATTGGTAGTAAACATATCTGGGAATACTTTCGGTAAATCATTTTTTGATAGTTGGAACATAAATACGCCGAGGTTAAATAGATAAATGTCACTAACTTTAAGGATTTTATTGGTCTTGAAGAGGGGGTCGGTGTGTGATCAAAAATCCGCATGGCATATAATCCTAATTGCTTTCTTTTTTAGTGATGTAATTTTTTGAAGTTGAGTTACCATTGATTTACCCCATGCTAAAATAGCGTAGTTCAAAATGGTGTATTTTCCCACTTTACAGATTCGGGTCTTTTATTTACCATATTATCCACTTATTCATTAGACATGAAGTTGTGTAAGTAGGTCTATCATACATGTATTCTGTTTATTTTGTTATTGACTTATTTCTGTATACACTTATCCATCCATCCATTCTTCCATCCACCCATCCATCCATCCATCCATGATCCATCCATCCATCCATCCATCCATCCATCTTTCTATATATGTATACTAAGTATAGCTATTCATTGATTAATGATTATTTTATTTACATCGATTCATTTCACTGCTTGTGAGCTTGTCTGTTGTTGTTTACCGTGGTTTTGGTTCAATACCTACACAACGGGGTTAGGGGTTTAACCTCCTGCATGCTCCCTCCTTCTTTTCTCTCTC
>JZLH01S0303023.1:61095-71188 GCA_001188425.1 Eucidaris tribuloides | reverse complement strand
CTCTCAGTAAAGTAGGGGTTTTACAATAATGGACTATGTGTTTGTAACGTGTTTACATATTTTGTAGATCTGTTCAAACGTATCAATGAAACATTTTGATAACACTTGAAATGACATACACATATATATAGTAAAACAACTTTCAGCTACATTGTCTTAATCTGTTTCATATTCACATCAATACCATGTTTAACTTCTGCACTGATGAACATTCAATACATTATTGAAAACATAATGTCCATGTCTTTCAGTTCACACAAACTTTTTAGCAAGGGAAACGCATGTACATCAAGTACGTTCGATTCATCTGAAATGCGTAAATGATACATAATACAACAAAGACAACTTGTTAACAATATTTGAGTGAAATATCTGCTGTAATGTACACCAGTTTCAATTGATCTAACCATGTAACATTAAATGTGGGGGTATTTAGGATCAAACTTCCTTTTCAAGGTTACCTAGCCATGTACGGAAATTGAGCAGAGCAACACCAGCAAGAGCACCTGGTGGCAATCTGTAGACGAGGTGCTGGAGCATCTGCCACACCGGAGAACATTTGGCTTGGTAATCTATGTCCAGTACATATGTCAACTTGAAACACGCGTCTACAGCCTGTATGATCGAGGTACATTCGATGGTGCTTCGCTCAACAATAATGAAAACCTGATTGGGTTTCCACCTCGAGCCTCCAAGGATTAAGAGGAAAGGCTGTGGTCTTTCCTTTCCATCCAGAGTGTGCAAGTAATGCTCTATGGAAGTTCCTTCCTGTATTGAAGAGATGAGATTGAAGGGAACTTGAGTGACTGCACACAGTAATCTTAATGTCTTGAGTAAAATGTTTTTGTATGTCTCAATAAATGACTCCTTGTTGTCAGTGAAAATAACCTCTCCACATTTTACAAACAGAAAAGAATGTGTGTCATAAGCTCACACCCCTTCAAGGTGGTTATGTTACATGTTGTGCTTTTGAAATTAAAAGGGAATGAAACCCATGAATCCAGTAAAAGAAGGATAACATATTTAAACATGAACTAATCAATTATGCTAATTTATGCATAGAATCAAAAGTTTGCTCTAATTAAAGAAATAAGTCCCTAAACTGCTAATTTATTGTTTAGAGACTCTTGTGATCAAATGTACCTCAAAAAAAAATGGTATCAATAATTCAATTTCTAAAGTGTTTCTTTATTTTTCTATTTTTTTGTTTTTCATGGAATTTGTTGGCGACACTATTTTTCAGTTTGAGACCATTTTTATCATAATTGTTTTTAATCAGTTGAAGAAAAAAATGTTGATGTATTTATGAATTTTGACTAAAAACACAATTTGTATTGGATTTGTATGAAATCACAGGCCTTTTAGGGTTAAAGTAGACCTCCCTTTAGTCTTCAGATTTAATCCTTCCTAGTTATTAAATACAATTGTTATCCAAACACTCAGCCAACACGTAAGCAGCAAATACCTTGTTTATAGTGCAGCTTATGTTAACAAATTATGCATGAGAGCCATTTGTCTCCACTGCCTTTAAAACGCCTCACCAGTTATAGTAATGCTTGTAGCCACCTTGCCAAAGATTAAAAACACACAAATACCAAACTTACGGGTTTGAAATCTATGAATGACTTTAAAGCCTCCTTTGCAGAACATTTCCCTTTGATTCCTTTGCCTCGTCCAGCAAACAATACGGGCAGCAAACTGAAAGCCAAGGTCTGACACTCACCTGTTAATCAGAATGTAAGTAAAATTTGAATAAGTATACTATGCACATGTATGTTAACCTATGAAAACGCACTGTGATAATGACGCATAACTTTAAGACATTTTTCTTTGCATTAGCGCTAAACTTTTGAGACCAAACTCGAGACATACGCGTACAACGTCTTGACGCCACATGATTTTATTTGTGAGACGTCAAGCCGAAAATGGCTCATTTTTGTGATTTGTGTAAAATTCAAATGGGATTGGGTTTTAGTCTTCAAATTCATAAATAGTTGATTATTTCTTATTGTAATTGATCAGCATAATAAATCTTTGCTTGATTTTGGTAGTTAAATGGTCTGCAATGAATTTCATTGTAAAAATGCAAAACGAACACAATAAACAGAACAAAAGGCAAAAAACAAAGAAGTACATAAGAAATTTGACAAATAAATACACAATGCAAAAAATGACTTTCATTTTTTTTAAAGAAAACTTAGGTTATAAAAATGACATCTGCAAAAGAGAATGAAATCCCAAGTGAAATTGAGTGTTTTACATGCAAATAATGCTTTTCATTCATAAATCAAAATACTTCATTCATATTAACAATATCGTTTCGTTTTGCAGACTTGTAGTTCATGTTGTAAGGTACGTGTTTGCTGAATTTAAGCGTAATAGCGCAGTCGTTGGCCGGTGGCATCAACACCTCGGAAATAGCCCAGTCTTTTTAGGGTAAAGCCAAAGACATTTTAGTATAATTTCATTTTGCCACCCAATATAAGGTAATCTTACCCAATCAATATTGCTGTTTTGTATTCCTTTATTGTATGACATTTCTGGTATTGAGAGCTTACTAATATGTACATGTATTACGAATGTATCGTAAATTCATTCTCATGATTTCTATTTTAACAGAAAATTACTAGTTATCTTGAAACAAAATCAAGATATTGTGCATGAGACTTGTACTACTAAAAAAAAATATTTTTACATATCATAAATTGCCAGTGAAAATGTCATCAGTACAATAAGAGTAGTTGATGATATTATACACCTCCATGAGCCTCCCCTCAGGCTATGCAGTTTCAAAACCTGGCCTATTCAGGGTGGCTGAAAAAAGAACGGGTCACGTGTAATCCTTAATTTCAGAGAGATAAATGGCATGATAAATGTTGATTTGATTTGAAAAGAAAAATATTTCCTAAAAATTTCAAGGACACCCAGATCATCCATTTTGACTGCCACGCCATGGTAGGAATTATTCTGTGAGGCAATGTCATTTTAAAATTTGGTTCTACTTTGACTGAAATCATGTTTGATAAAGAACTAGTATTGAATCTTTGACCAAGCGCATTGAAATCTATGGCCTCCACCATTAGCCAGATCAGAAAGTATGGCACATTCCTGTTGACTTTTTCATTTTCATTTACACCGTGACATTTTGACCTTGGCCTTTGACCTTAGACTCCAAATTCTATTCAAATTATTGTCCCTCCTATAAGCATACATGAACCACGTTTTAAGTTGATTGTTGAGTTATTGTGAGAATGAGCCATTTTCATGTATTCTATTGATTTCTGTGACCTTGAACGTCAACCTCATGACCCCAAAATCCAATCAGATCATCGTCCCTCCCATATTCTTTCGTGAGCCAAGTCTGAAGTCAATGCATCAAACGGTTCTTAAAGCCCGTGTCTAGTTTTGGTAACAATTTGAAAATGTGAATTAGACTAGTATTCTATTATTTATATCTTACAAACGTGTAGTGACCGTTAAATCATATTTCATGGATTGATTCTTCGTGAAAATTTGAATTTGACCGTTAAATCAGATTTAGCGCCCTCTCTCGGTAATGTTATTATTTTTCTTAATATACACCTTGAACAGGCTTTTTAGTTTAATTTAGGGAATGTATATCAGAAACCTATATACGAGGATTGTAACCTGAAATTTTCTTCCCATTCCATGCTTGTAAAGTGGTTCAATACCAAAAAGATAAAATAGGCAAATCTCGGCATCCCCAAGTTTTTCATTTTGGATATTCTAATTGTAAACTTTACCCATGTATATCAGTTTTTAGGTCATTTCTTTCACACAATATGTGTTTTATGATATAACATTTCATTTTATCTGACAATTGATTCAAACTTTGATAACGAATATTTTTAGATTTACCAAAACTAGACACGGGCTTTAAGTTATCGTAAGAATGAAAACAGGACAGACGGACGACCCAATAAAAATTCCTCCACCTTCATTGGGCGGAAGCATAAAAACTGTTCCACCTGACGGCATTCCATAGAAAAAACTGGCTACCCAAAGAATCTGCATGTTCTCAGTAAAAGGAAAATCATTCAGGCAAGGAGCTGTTTCTAATGAATGATGTTGGGTGAAATATTTTCTTTCAAGTCAACAGTAATTTGGCTGCTAAACTAGTAAATTTAAAAATTGATATTGGCTAACAAAATGAGCCCCAATGCTTAAATACATGTATGTGGGTCAAAATGGACGATCTTGATGTGAAATTACTGGAAACAAATTTTCTTTCAAACCAAATCAACATTTATCTGATGCCATATATCTTACTGGAATTAAGAATTACAATTGACCCATTCTTTTTTGGGCCATCCTGTATAGGGTTCAGCCAGTACTGAATTTCCCTTTTATGAGAAAAATGTGAATTCAATTCATTTGAATTGTCATAATCTTGGACCCAAATACTAAATAGTTTTACATGTAGGTACCCTACCATCTGACAATTCTTCCACTTCCACATTTCCAAGATGCTCCTTCCAGTTTTTTTGGATCTCTGATGAATACTGGAAAACTTGCTTAGACATAGCAGGCCACTTCGCATACAACTCGTTTGTTTGATGAGATATTGTAAGACGAAAGTCTTCTTGAACCTGAAATAAAAATATAGTAAACGATGAACATTATCTGCAAATTAACAGAAATAATACAGTAATTTTTTTTA
This sequence comes from Eucidaris tribuloides, assembly GCA_001188425.1. Lineage (NCBI taxonomy): Eukaryota > Metazoa > Echinodermata > Echinoidea > Cidaroida > Cidaridae > Eucidaris > Eucidaris tribuloides. The sequence continues at coordinate 66,507 of JZLH01S0303023.1, read as the reverse complement.
TAAATGTACAACGCTTGCCTAGTACCTCCTTGGTACAATACTCAAATTTTAAGAATAAAAAATTAATTAGACCACAGTGCCTGATCTACAGTTTACTATGCCTAAGTCAAATCTCTTACAACTAAAGAAATAGCTTCAACCGATGACCAAATCTGCTTGTGCGAATATGAAACAACACAGCCGCCATAAGGGACAATTGCAATGTGGTGGGTATACAGCCAATTTGTTTAATGCCTGTGTGGTCTTGTTCTACATGGTCTAATCCCATGTAGCCTACAACCAGTTTGTCTACTAACCATTTAAACTAATTGTCCCTTAGTCCATTGATGTCCAATTACAAATAAGGCTAGTCCATTTAATTTTATATACTTGGTACAAGACCATTTAGTCTACAAGATTAGGTAAAAAACCTCCCGTATAAATTCTGTTCAGATTTAGCATTGATTTTAACACTTGAATAAAAATGAAATAACATATTTATGAGTGTGCAACAATTCAATTTCTTTGATTATAGCAAAATCATAAAAAAATATGTTGAGATGATACTTGAAATTAGTGAATTTTCTTACTCATTGTGTACTTAACCTTACAGGAGAAGACCCTTCCCCCCCCCTAAAAAAAAAAAAAAAAAATTCACATAAGAAAATTCACAATAGAAGGCACTCACTTGACCCTTTGTGATGATGCTACCTTATATCCACAAGTATTTGCATATAAGCACAAGTTCTATGTTTGACCATTTTTTTCCTCCCAGATTTTCATTAATTAATTAAAAAAAAGAAAGACATTCAGAATCTGTTATTGGTGTGATATGACCTTTGGGCATAAGAGCTTTCAAATAAAAAAAAAAAAAAAATCGCCAAAACTAAACTGCGGCCTTAATAATTATACTTTTCCTTACAAATTCAACTGATCGGGCCTGTCACCTGTGTACTGATCAACTTCTTCTAAACTATTTGAAATATATAAATAAATATTTCCACCACTAATTGTTTGAAATGAATTTCAATGTGTAATAATAATTTCAATAATTTTCATCAGTATGTAGATGCAACATAAAAAAATAAAATTCACAAAATTCATATGATCGTAAACATCTAAGAATCAGTAGTATCTGAGACTGGGTTGTGTGCAAGAACACGGTGCCTCCCATCAATAAAATGGACAAATACGAATTTGGTAAGTTTCTGCCAGATATCGGGCAGATTGTGGGCTGGAAATCTGGTACAGTTTTGCTTAAAATCTTAAAACAAAATTGACAGAGTGCTTTGTTTAAGCTTTCAAAACTTTTGCTTTTAGAACTAAACACGGCCCTATTTTCTAGTGTTTTACAATTGCTGGAATGATCAATTTTGATTGTAACTTATGGCAATCCGATATGGCGAAGAAATTTTAACATCCACAGTAACTTTTCATGAAAAGAGGCTCAGATCACTGTTTTATAATAATTTCCTCACCTTATGGTGAAAGAAAAAACAGAGACATCTTATTTGACGCAAATATACCAAATTTAAAGACAGAAAGCTTGTTCCAGGTCGCCAAGCAATAGCATTATAGCAAGGTGATTTTTTTTTTTAAATCAAAAAAAGTCATGCATCTTCAAAAGAATTAGCATTACCATATGATGACCACAACAGAAAATGTACAAGAAGTATAAAGTAAATATCAAGTTTTAACTATTTCCTTCTTTTTTTTTCAGACTAAGGGCATGAAGATCTTGACCATGGAACAAAATATGAAACAAAGAATTACTCAAAAACATTGGGAAGGACTTGCTGCTCCAGTAAAGTAGGGGTTTTACAATAAATGGACTATGTGTTTTGTAACGTGTTTTACATATTTTTGTAGATCTGTTCAAACGTATCAGATGAAACATTTTGATAACACTTGAAATGACATACACAATATAAGTAATAGTAACACAACTTTCAGACTACATTGTCTTAATCTGTTTTCATATCACATCAATACATGTTTAACTTCTGCACTGATGAACAATTTCAATACATTATTGAAAACATTATGTCCCATGTCTTTCAGTTCACACAACATCTTTTATTAGCAAGGGAAACGCATGTACATCAAGTACGTTCGATTCATCTGAAATGCGTAAATGATACATAATATACAACTAAGACATACTTGTTAACAATATTTGAGTGAAATATTGCTGAGTAATGTACACCAGTTCAAATTGATCTACCCATGTAACATTAAATGTGGGGGTATTTAGGATCAAACTTGCTTTTCAAGGTTACCTAGCCATGTACGGAAATTGAGCAGAGCAACACCAGCAAGAGCACCTGGTGGCAATCTGTAGACGAGGTGCTGGAGAATCTGCCACACCGGAGAATACATTTGGCTTGGTAATCTATGTCCAGTACATATGTCACTTGAAACACGCGTCTACAGACCTGTATGATGAGGTACATTCGATGGTGCTTCGCTCAACAATAATGAAAACCTGATTGGCGTTTCCACCTCGAGCCTCCAAGGATTAAGAGGAAAAGGCTGTGGTCTTTCCTTTCCATCCAGAGTGTGCAAGTAGGCTGTATGGAAGTTCCTTCCTGTATTGAAGAGATGATATTGAAGGAACTTGAGTGACTGCACACAGTAATCTTAATGTCTTGAGTAAAATGTGTTTTGTATATTCTCAATAAATGACTCCTTGTTTGTCAGTGAAAATAACCTCTCCACATTTTACAAACAGAAAAAGAATGTGTGTCATAAGCGTCACACCCCTTCAAGGTGTTTATGTTACATGTTGTGCTTTTGAAATTAAAAGGGAATGAAACCCATGAATCCAGTAAAAGAAGGATAACATATTTAACATAAACATGAACTAATCAATTATGCTAATTTATGCATATAGAATCAAAAGTTTTGCTCTAATTAAAGAAATAAGTCCCTAAACTGCTTAAATTTATTGTTTAGAAACTCTTGTGATCAAAATGTACCTCAAAAAAAAATGGTATCAATAATTCAATTTCTAAAGTGTTTCTTTATTTTTCTATTTTTTTTTTATGGAATTTGTTGGCGACACTATTTTTCAGTTTGAGAACCATTTTTATCATAATTGTTTTTAATCAGTTGAAAGAAAAAAATGTTGATGTATTTATATGAATTTTGACTAAAAACACAATTTGCATTGGATTTGCATGAAATCACAGCCTTTTAGGGTTAAAGTAGACCTCCCTTTAGTCTTCAGATTTAAATCCTTCCTAGTTATTAAATAAGATTGTTATCCAAACACTCAGCCAACACGTAAGCAGAAATACCTTGTTTATAGTGCAGGCTTATGCTTACAAATTATGCATCGAGAGCCATTTGTCTCCACTGCTTTAAACGCCTCACCAGTTATAGTAATGCTTGTAGCCACCTTTGCCCAAAGATTAAAAACACACAAAATACCAAAACTTACGGGTTTGAAATCTATGAATGACTTTAAGCCTCCTTGTGCAGAAACATTTCCTTTGATTCCTTTGCCTCGTCCAGCAAACAAATACGGGGACCCAAACTGAACACAAGTCTTGACACTCACCTGTTAATCAGAATGTAAGTAAAATTTGAATAAGTATACTATGCACATGTATGTTAACCTATGAAAACGCACTGTGATAATGACGCATAACTTAAGAAGACATTTTTCTTTGTGCATTAGCGCTAAACTTTTTGAGACCAAACTCGAGACATAACGCGTACAACGTCTTGACGCCACATAATTTTTTTGTGTGAGACGTCAAGCCGAAAAATGGCTCATTTTTGTGATTTGTGTTATAATCAAATGGGATTGGGTTTTATCTTCAAAATTCATAAATAGTTGATTATTTCTTATTGTATTGATCAGCAATATAATATCTTTGCTTGATTTTGGTAGTTAAATGGTCTGCAATGAATTTCATTGTAAAAATGCAAAAACAAATAAACAGAACAAAGGCCAAAAAAACAAAGAAGTACAATAAGAAATTTGAACAAATAATACACAATGCAAAAAATGACGTTTCATTTTTTTAAAGAAAACATAGGGTTATAAAAATGAATCTGCAAAGGAGAATGAAATCCCAAAGTGAAATTGAGTGTTTTTACATGCAAATAATGCTTTTTCATTCATAAATCCAACAATACTTCAATCATATTATACAATATCGTTTCGTTTTGCAGACTTGTAGTTCATGTTGTAAGGTACGTGTTTCTGAATTTAAGCGTAATAGCGCAGTCGTTGGCCGGTGGCATCAACACCTCGGAAAATACCCAGTCTTTTTAGGGTAAAGCAAAGACATTTTGTATAATTTCATTTTGCCACCCAATATAAGGTAATCTACCCAATCAATATTGTGTTTTGTATTCCTTTATTGTATGACATTTCTGGTATTGAGAGCTTATAATATGTACATGTATTCACGAATGTATCGTAAATTCATTCTTCATGATTTCTATTTTAACAGAAAATTACTAGTTATCTTGAACAAAATCAAGATATTGTGCATGAGACTTGTACTACTAAAAAAAATATTTGTTTTACATATCATAAATTGCCAGTGAAAATGTCATCAGTACAATAAGAGTAGTTGAATATTATACACCTCCATGAGCCTCCCCTCAGGCTATGCAGTTTCAAAACCTGGCCTATTCAGGGTGGCTGAAAAAAGAAACGGGTCACGTGCTAAATCCTTAATTTCAGAGAGATAAATGGAGATGATAAATGTTGATTTGATTTGAAAGAAAAATATTCCTAAAAATTTCAAGGACACCCAGATCATCCATTTTGACTGCCACGCCATGGTAGGAATTATTACTGTGAGGCAAATGTCATTTTAAAATTTGGTTCTGACTTTGACTGAAATCAGTTTGATAAAGAACTAGATGAATCTTTGACCAAGCGCAATTGAAATTTATGGCCTCCACACATTGCCAGATCAGAAAGTATGGCACATTCCTGTTGACTTTTTCATTTTCATTTACACCGTGACATTTTGACCTTGGCCTTTGACCTATAGACTCCAAATTCTATTCAAATTATTGTCCCTCCTATAAGCATACATGAACCACGTTTTAAGTTGATTGTTGAGTTATTGTGAGAATGAGCCATTTTCATGTATTGTATTGCATTTCTGTGACCTGAACGTCAACCTCATGACCCCAAAATCCAATCAGATCATCGTCCCTCCCATATTTCTTTCGTGAGCAGCAAGCTCTGAAAGTATCATGTCGGTGACATTTTGGCAGTCATAAACAGCACAAAAGTTAATTTTAATTTCCAACGTATAAAATTAAAAATTAATCATACCATTTATGAAATATTTTGGCTTGAAACAATTTGTATTGGAAATGTACAAAAAAAATCAAGCTTTTTGAGCGATTTTGGGAGTGACATGCAAAGTACAAAATGTTACGTGAACTTGGGAAGCCTGA
>JZLH01S0303023.1:50696-61070 GCA_001188425.1 Eucidaris tribuloides | reverse complement strand
AGCCGCGTACCCGGACTTCACAAATTTGGTGCGCGACATTCGAGAGAATAAAGTCATAAAACGCCGTGGCAACTGCTTTGCGCGTCGCAGACATTTTGCACGAAACGTCTGGGGGGGGGGCGGATTCCGCCCCCCCCCTCCCCCAAACTTTTTAGGGTTAAACTTACATACCTGACTTTCTGTGAATAATGCAGGCCATCTTTCTTTGATGACGGATACAAGAGGTCTCTCAGTGACAACTTCCTGCCTCCTTGCAGAGAATGTGGTTGCCATTTTTGGGCAACAACTTGATCATTGTCTCTCTTCATTATTTCATTCATAAGTTCTTTCCGTGTTTTTTCCAAAGACTCAGCTGTCTCTCCAACTGGAATGTCAGGAAGATAATTTACTTCTGCTTTCTTAGCCTTCTTGACATCTTTCGCTGATTTCTTGGCACCCGTTCTCTTCCTCTCAAGTGAATTGATAGTCAGTTCTGTGACACCACTGCCACGCAATTTGGTTCTATAGTTTCCCATTTTGTACTTGAGGCTAGTCTTCCAGCCATAGAAGCCACATCCATGTGGCTCACGAAGACAGGGATGCACTTCAACAAGACAGTGCAGATGCCACTTGTGCTAGCTGCATGTCTGTTGGATATGCCTTGTATCCATATATTGTTTCAGCCAGCTTTTCAAGTATGGCACTTTTGTTTATGGAACCTTGAGGTAAGAGTGTTCCCTCTTCCTGGAACAGTTCATTTCCTTTCTGAAGTTTTCTTTCTATGTCATATGGAAATGTGGGAATATCAAACTTCAGTGGCCATGATTTTCTTGTGCTGGAGGTTTGAGGGGTATCTATCAAGAATGTGTCTCCTGAAGACGTACTACAGTCAGCAATACTGCAATCCACCTCTGAATCTGTTTCTGGTACAGATGTTATTATGACTTTGATTGTTCCTTTGTCTGAAATGTCTGCTGCTGAGCTTACATTTATGAAACCTTCAAATTCTTTGTCATAGTACTGAAGTCTAAAGTCTCCTCTAACATCAAATTGTTTTTTTTTATAGTTTTTTCAAGTTCATCAACACTAGAAGGGAGACCCTCTTGAAAAGTCAACTTCCTATGGTCATCTTCCCCTAGCTCAACACGAAGTTTGACTTCCATTCTGGTAATTGTAGCTCTCATCTGAAATGGGAAAAAAATAATAGTGAAAATTAAAAATTAAAAATGTACATATATCAGATTGTAGTAGTAATGTTACATGTACAAACATGTAAATACACAACAGTGTAGTAGAAGAACCTTGGGCCAAAAGACACTTTTCAACTGTTGAAATCATCAACATTTGTGGCCCCACAGCTTTCATGAGACCAAAGGTGATGGCACCCCCTGCTGTGTCTAGTGAGAGGTACGCAACACTCATAATATCCATTGTGCCCATGACATTACGTATAAATCACAAATAAGACTTTTTGTGACATAAAAAATATAAAAAAAATAGTTTCCTTGCCATAATTAAAAGCTCTAAATATTTTCCTGAAGGCAAAATGAGGAATCACAGTGCAATTCTTTTGAAAGGTGCTATTATTATTAAGGAAGGCACTTGTATAAACCGTAAAAAGTAGAATTTTAAAAGTAGAAAAAACAGATTTTTTTTGTGCTTATAAAATGGGAAAGATTATAGGAAAGACTCTGATAAAGACAGGAGATCCCATTTGCAAATCTTTCAACTATCCACCAAAGTGGCACATCAACCAAGAGGCTAATAATATGTAGGTTGTAATTGTTAAATTTGGAAGGGAAGACCTTGGACAAACAATTGGGGGGAAGTCATAAAATGTTCAATTAACCATTGTTTACTATGGAATGCATGGTCTGTGCCTCAGGCTTTGTACTGCAGTGTTGACATTATATGGCTTTGAAGTCCCTTGATTAATTCTTGGGTCAAAAGGTCACGTTTCCAGTTGTCTTATTACAGTATTCAAAGCACACTGGAATTATCATTTCTTGCAAAATCTATAACATGTATGAAATGAAGATATGCATGTAACTAGTGTTTTGTTGCAACTTTAGCAGATTGCAGGCGCACCAACATACTAAAGAAATCTGAAACTCAATGGTCAGAAAATGCCACTATTGAGTTTCTAAACCTTTTACTATCATTTTTTTTAACTTGTATGAACATCTATCAACTGTTTTCAGGCATTTCCAGATTTTAGGCTTGCAAAAAGGACCTAAAAATTCAAACATATTCTAGATTTTAAAAAAAATCAATATGGATAGATCACATAAATACATAATATCAACCTTAGCAATCAGGTATTTTGAGTTTCATATCTACAGCCATGTTACTGATGACATTAGCATTGGAAATATCTTTTTTCACTCATGAAATGAAGTATTTGAATAATAAAATTTGACAAATTTTTTGAGTAAGTAAAGACAAAATGGGTTACAGCTTCTTCGGCTGAGAGAAATGTACAAAGTTATTCTGATTTGCTATCTACACATGTAGATTTGTTTTACATTTGTTTTCTAATTTGTGCGTTTACCTATACAATATGGTGAATGTATCTCTTCAATGTAATCATTCTTCTTCCTCCTATACGTGTCCGGGCAGTTACCCCGTGGACAATATCCCCCCGTACAACTACCACCCGGACATTTCCCCCGGAGGACAATTCCTTCCTAGGACAATTCCCCCCTAGGACAACTACCCCCCAGGACAACTACCCCTACAGTCGTCTTAAGAGCGTAGTCAAAACGACATGGTCGTAGGTCTTATGTCTAAAGCATACTTCAAGCACATCAAAAGCAGCTCCTACCAACCATGCTTTCCAGCCAGTTCCCCAAGATCATATCCTCAATTATGTTTGTGCGCATCTCGTCCGCACATCCTGGCTGGTAGTGATACGTCATAACAGCAATGCAATTGCCACATAGGTCAAAAATGGAGTTGGAGGGCGATTCTACCATGCTTGACGATTTTTTCACAGATCGCCATGATTGCCTTTCTCATGAGATGGGGGCCTAATCAAGCAAAAATGAGAGGGCTGCATCGATGAAGTTGGTTTTCTGTATTCTCAGAGTTGTAATTACTTATCAAACCAAATGGATAGTAATCATTCATTTAATCTGAGGCAAAAGCAAGTTTAAATCGTATCGTAAAATTGCATGCATTTTGAAATGTACTTCCCCCCTCCTCCCGCCCCCCCGCCCCCCCCCCCCGAATTCTGGCTTTACACATTGACAAAGTATTATGGTACTTGTGAATTCTAATGTTATGTAATCCCTTACAGTTGTACATGTATAGTTGTGTAGCTGGTCAACATAAGCCTCTAAAATGCATCAAGAAGAACAACAAAGAATCCTTCAAAAGGTATACATAACATCAATGATGTTCAGTGAACGTCCGATTTTAACTAGCACCATGATACCAAGAGGGGCCTGATGGATGTCAGTGTTTTTGTTTTTTTTCCGAATGGCCCATGTGCTTGTAGAAGTACTGGTGTTCTGCATCTGGCACCTCCATCATGGTATACATCGTACAGACTCGGTGCCTGTTTTTTGTTGCTGTTATGAGTTCCTTCTTCTTCAGATCTGGAACTTTCTTACAGACACATTGCACAGCGTGCCAACCAGACACATGATTCACGGATTCTTCACAAGAGGGGAAGAGATACTTGTTGTTTTCATTCACACCTGAGGCAGAGTGTATGCTTTTGTCCTTCAGACCATTTATTGCTTCCACACAATCAAGTGGAATCAACACAGGTACCAAGTAAAGCCCCTTTCCAGTCTGATAAGCTAGCTTCATTCTTTTTGCGAGAAGTTGGTCTGCTTGATTCAATTGCTGGAGGTGATTCTTGCTAATCCATGTATCCTGCTCTGCGGTGTCATACTCTTCCAATGACAAGCGACAGGGTTCTCCTCCTCTACGCCCATTGAACAAAGTAAGATGGCACACCACTAAGTCTCTGAGCTCAGTTAACCGTTCCCACACTTCATCCATCTCATTCTCTAAGACGCTCTTCATTCTCGAAAATGTATATTCCTTCAACAATTTGATGTCCTATTCCAGAGGAAGGTTTTCAGGCTTTCTTGGCTTCTGCTTTCTACTTCTGTTTATAGCGTATTGGGCGTCACCGAACAAATAGTCATGTTTGACTTCTAGAACTTCCACAAACTTGTCCACCGCACTAGCTTTGTCGTCCTCATCTGAGATCAAATAGGACACTTTCAGTATCTTACAAAATTTCTTCACCAGATAGAACAAGGCTGTTTTCAAGCCATACTTTTGTACCTCTCCATCTTCACTGTAGGTGCGTACAGCATTCTCGAAGTGATTCCAATTAGATCTCAGAAACATATCTGCTGCAGAATTTTCACAACGATTAATTGGGTCAGAGTCACTACCACTTTCCTCAATGAGGATGTACAATGATGCCAGTCTCCTCACGGAGAATATAACATACCTGTTGACCTCATTTCTTTTGTCACATTTCAATTTTTCTTTGTGTCACAAACGCTTACCTACTGCAAAAACTGTCTTGTCATTTTGACACAATATTCCAACTTTGTCTCTGTGGAATAAGGAAAGCATCTCTTTGACAAACCATTTATCAGGACCTTCCTCATCATCTTGGTGTAAAACTAAGAGGTCTGCAGGGATACTCTCACGTTTCCCATGGTTTACGTTACTTGTTTTGATATGTCGTCCAATAAAGCAGCTGTTGAAAAACATGTTGCATGTTCCACACATCTTGAGGTTACATGGCTTTCTACTTCTACGCTCTTCAAATGTGGGATTACTATCCCCTGCCATGCTGTTGTTTGTCTTGTATATGCCCTCTCTGAACATTTCTAGTCCTTTGAGGCATTCATTCTGTGGTAACTTAAGGACTCTTTGAACCTCTTCGAAGTTTTTTTTATTTGTTTTTATGTGTCTTGGTAGCTTTGATTGATACATGTATTTGCCACAAAAGGTGCAAACCCTATAGGGGCGTTTATACTTCTGTGGTTTCTTTTTCATTTTGCTTGGTGACTTCACCTTCTGTCTTCTCATTCCCAGTTGAAAATGAGAATCTCCTTCCTCTGCCAGAGTGGAATGCTTATCTATGCATACCCTGGGATGTTTCAGTGATTTCTTTTCAATTTTGCTTCCCGTTTTCCTTTCACATCCTCTCAAATCTGAATGCGAATCAGAAAGCTCGTTCCTAAAAGGGTAGTGGTCGTCCTTGCTTACCCGGGGATGTTTCAGTGATTGCTTTTCAGTTTCACATCCTAATTTTCCTTTCTGTCCTCTCAAACCCGGATGGGAATCTGAAAAATTCGTTTTCAGAAATGGTGTGCTCATCCATGCAATGTTTCCCATTTTTCTTTTCAAGGTTGCTTCCCAATCTCCTTTTCAATCCTCTCAAATGCAGATCAAGTTTAGATTATTCTTCCTCGAGAAGAGGATTTTTCATCACTGCTTATGCTGGAACTTAACTTGTAATTGGGATCCCCATCATCTGAGGTCAATCCGTTTTCTGCTACAGCAGGTGGAATCTTCATGGTGGATTTCTATCTCTTCTTGCTATGCAAACTTCTACTGTATCTTTGATCTTCATCATCGGAGCTAGAGGTATAAGTATATGGGGTTATCTTTGTGCGCCGGCGCTGCGGTATTTTCCTATACTTAGGATACCTTGAAATTTCCTTCTCACAACACTGATCATCTGTGCAGGATATATGACCACGTACTTTACCATTTAATCCATTACTGATACATGTATTTTCATCATTCTTCCAAGATTGTTTCAAGAGAGATTGCTCTGCCATTCCCTCAATGCCAAATTCTGATGAATCAATGTTCATATCAAGTGTGGATCTTCCCTCATCACTTTCTGTTATTATATCAGTGCTGCTTAGCTCTTTTGGATTTTCTGGAATTCTTATTCCTTCATGTACATTACTGCTGCGTAGCTCTTTTGGATTTTCTGGAGTTCTTATTCCTTCATGTACATCAGTGCTCCTTAGCTCATTTGTATTTGGTGGAGGTCTTATTTCTTCATATACAGTGCGTATCAAAAAAAAGGGACAGTTTTGAAAAGTCCTTCAAAATTTTGTTTAAAATTATGATGTCTATATTTTGATGTTAATAGATGCTCTGAAGTCTTATCTTTCAAAAGACAGTGGAAAAAATAAGTTTCGTCATGCTGAGGCGGAACACAGAATTGTTTTGTCCGGGCTTCAAAAAAAGGCTTGCGCCAAAATTGCTGAGAAAATGAGAAATATGATCATCAGACTTCTTGGTCTATTCAGCAGAACTTCAGTGGCGTAAGCACTAGGATTTTTTCAAGCTGGGGGTATCTGGGCGCCCTTAAAAATTTGCTAGAGGGGTACCAAATCCTAGTAATTTTTTTTGTCCGTTCACACCAGCCGGCCAATGGTGGGGGGGGGGAGTGGGGAGGGGGTGCGGGTAGTGACGAAAATTTATTTTTCTCGCAAATCTCAGGTCCACATTTTTCCAGCGGCCACGCAGGTACCAAAAATCTCGCCTTAGCGGGGGGGGCGGGGAGGGGTAGGGGGGAGGGGGGAGGGGCAGGAGATTTTTTTCTTCCAATCCCAGTCGTAAAATTTTCCCGCTCATGCATTTTTTTGGGCGCGGGCACACAAAATTGTGGCGGGGCATTGTGCCCCTAGCGCTCCCACCCCCACCCAACCGGTAGCTATGCCCCTCGCAGAATTGCCTCTTAACTTTTTCATTATCTTGCCAATTGCCTCTTCCGTAATTTTGCTTGCAAAAATCATTTACATCGAAAATAAGCAAGAAATGAAAAGGTAAGAGGAATCGATAATCATATTCCTCATTTTCGCCAAGTTGGCGCAAGCGCTTTTTGAACCCGTTCCCGACAAAAACGTATCCGTTTCTGCTCATCATGAACTGTAAATTTATTTTTTTTTATATGGCATGTGAAAGATAAGACTTCAGAGCATCTATAACATGAAAAAAGACATCAGTAGATTTGAAACAATTTTGAGCAGACTTTTCAAAACTGTCGCCATTTTTTAAGCGCAGCTGTACATTAGTGCTCCTTAGCTCATTTGGATTTTCTGGAGGTCTTATTCCTTTATGTTAAAAACAGTTCTTTAAAAAAATCAGGCTAAAAAGGAACCGTTTGTTTTTAATGGTAGATTTAATGACTTGAGCATAAACGCATCAATCTATTCCTTAGTTCATAAAGTTATAAGTACAGTATTTAACACATCTCAAACACTTGAAACATATCTACACATTGCTCCTACACATGAAATCTTAAACAGCAACAAGAGCCCCAGGGGGCTTGGCGCTCACCTGAGCACGCATCCGCCTTCCTGATGCACCAATGGGAAAAGTATCCCTTCCCAAAATATGATAAATCCACCAAGATATGCTGACTGTGAGGAGCCCCTCCACCCCCCTCCCCTCCCCTGCTACATTCCTGAGTCCCCTGAGCAGTGACATACCCCATTTGTACTTGCTTCCCCTAAGGATAATTCTTGCTAAGTTTTGATAAAAGTGGAGTCATGAGGTTTCAAGTAAAAGTAAACTATGTATTTTGCACTATGATCGCCCCCCCCCCCCCCGGGCTAGCCCCTGATCCTCCTGAGGGGTTACATACCCCATCTGAACTCTTTTCCCCTAAGGTTACTTCACACCAAGTTTCATTAAACTCGGACCATGTATTTGTTCCTTCATATCCATACACCATAATACAACAATTTATACATGAAAAATTCAAGATGAAAAAAACAAACTTGCTTTTGTCTCCTGTAAGTGCTGCAAGTGGTATGTTTTCTGTGTCACTGGAACTATCTTCGGAACTTGTTCTTCTATTTCTCCTTAGGATGATAATTAATAGAGAATCTTTCCCCTCCAAGCACCATCAGGCCTAGGCATCTTTACTTGGGAGCCACGTCTGACTGACCCTGAGAATCTCAGTTCTTTAATTGCGACGTGATTCAGCTCCCCAGTTTTGTCCCACTGGACAACCACCGTTTTACTGTCATTCCTGGAATAATTGGGATTTCTACTTGTTTATACTTGTTAGAAATGTGAAAATACATTTGTGCATATCATGTAAAAGCATGATCATGCGAATTTGCATTGAATTTACTCGTCAAAAAATGTAACAAAAATAATTCTTTTTTTGGGGGGGGGGAGTCACAATAAAAAAAAAAAACTCTTACCGACTTTCGAAAAGTCTTGATTGCCATTGTGCAACTTTAGAAAAGTTTTAGTGTGTCATAACTGTGAAAAGAATCTTAAACAATACAGGAGCTACAATTGTTGAAACACATATTAATATCTTCTTTCAGACTATACCGAGTGTCCCAGAAAAAAATGATACACTTTTAAAATGGCCCCCAAATAATAATAATTTCAAGTTTTTGAGAAATATTTGTATATATGGAAAGCTTAAAATCTCTTCTTTTATATGACATTCCAAAAGTCTAAAATTGATTCATGGTCGAGTGAGCACCGCCCACTTTTAGAAGGACATAAAAATTAGGTTGCGCACACTCTTATTTGTGCGGCGTCAAAAATAACTCGGAAAGTGTGAGATGTGACTCGGAAATGGCGCCAGCTGGGAATCAACTCCTTCCGAGTGAAAGCTAGTCGGAATTCCTAGTCAAATGATTTCACTCGGAATTCCGTGGCGTCAAATTAACTCGGAAAGTGTCAAATTTGACTCGGAGATGGGGTCAGTCAGGTGCAATCTATTCCAACAAAATGACACGGATTTCCGAATCAAAAGATCACAATTTCACTCTGATACGGTGTTCTTTCCCGCATTGTAAGTAACTCATTTTGGTGTGGTAATGACTCGGATTTGGATTTAAGGGCTACTCCTCGTCAAGTCGCACAATTTTCTCAAATCGCTCAGAAACTCTCTGCTCTCACAAACCACTCACTTTCAAAACGTGCCACAATTTGGAACAATATGTGTTCCATTACATTTAGACAAGATATGAGGGTACCGAAATATTCAATAGCGTGCCCTTCCCATCCCCTATATTTGCCACTTTCCATCAGATTTGAATTGAAAAAGAAGAAGAAGAAAAGGAATACAGCACAGATACATTCATTTCAGTGAAGTATAACAACTTTAATTCTGAAACAATTTAACATGGAAGAGAAATTTAAAAATGCTGAATATATTAGTTTTTACAACAGCAAAAATTAGGAGTTTCAACTAACTGATTTTTTTTTTTTACAAATTTGATAAAATTGAAAAAGTCATGGAATTCTTAAATTGCAGTCAATGCGAGTAAGCCCCCCCCCCCCTCAAAAAAAAAATAAATAAATAAAAACCGAAAGTGGTATTTTGGGGTCACATCATTGTATTGGGGTTTTTTTACATCATAATTTTCATCTAAAATCCTTAATATCTAGTCGATTTTACTTTATTTTTTTACACGCCAAATCTATTACAAAATTAATTACTTATTTACAAATGTTTTTTTTTTTTTGGCTGACTCGCAAATTTTCCAAAATAATGCACCGTAGCCAAAACTCAGCCCCCTCAAAGTGTTTGCCTCATTACGCCACTGTGCACAAACATGTACATATGGAAGTGAAACTATACTCTTAAATTGTTATACCTATAAATCTATCAGCATATCGACAATACAGAATATTGTGCTAGTTTTCCCTACATGTATATAAAGAAATAACAAACATACATAAATTTCAAAAATTGAAACATATCTACAGTATTCTCCTTAAATAACCATGTGTCATGCTGTAAATGAAAGGTTTGTTTGTTTTTTGTTTTTCTTTTAAACAGGTATTCAATTTGTGTAAGCATTAAAGGTGTTCTTAATATAACAATTTGGAATATCAAGATAGATTAGCATACATGTACATGTATTACAAGATCAAACGTACATATATGTATATCTTAAAAAAAGAAACATATCTTCGGTATGCTTCTTAAATACCTGCGGGGTCCACTGAACCCTAATCGCTGTACACTGAAAACTAAAGTTGGTCAAATGACAAAAAAATAGTCTTGTACTATGTCTTATCTGACTAAGAAATAATAAGTCATTGGTTCTCTAAAAGGACTAGTTTTAATTAGTCAATCAAATTATGTCTAAATTGACTAATCCGAAAAATAATTAGTATTGCATGGAAAATAATTAGTCCATAAAACATACACTGAAATCAGTTAGTCCTATCTTAGTCTTATATTAGTCATTTCACTAATTAGTTTCTAGTCAGAGATAACATGATTAGTCTTTTATTAAAGATGACTGCATGAAACACAACATGTACACTAGCATGCATAATATTCAAATCAACATCTTTTAATGACAATGCTGCCCGAAATACAATGCACAATAAAATAACTAAGGTAGCAAGTTT
>JZLH01S0303023.1:10585-26856 GCA_001188425.1 Eucidaris tribuloides | reverse complement strand
CTACACTTACTAGGTTATGTAAAGAAATCATCTTACACTTGAAATTCGGACATAAAATTCCACATTTATTCTCCCAAATTTTGGACAGATTCTTTCATCGCAACAGTGAGTATCTTAACTTCAAAGTTAAGGCATGTGGTTGTGATGATGCATCATATTTTTCACGATGTTGATGGATTCAGAAATCGAAACGATGTTTATCGCAGAATCAGTGTTAGATCTGCCCACTAGTAGCTACCATACTCTGGTAATATCCAGGCCGCTGGATAAAGGGGAGGTCGATGACAGAAAGGGTTTGCTGGCGTGGCGTGGCGTGTCTGTGTTCGTCCTATACTTTTGTGTGTGATTATTCAAGAAGATTCAATTCAAGATTGGCGCACTCAGACTCAGTAGGTCTAGCCTAGATCTAACGTTAGATCTACTCACATTCACAAATCAAAATCACATCTACCAAACTAAATAGCAAATGGCCAAGTTCTTCTTGTCTATTGTCATGATGATTGATAATTGCACATGGTGGACACGATCCCGACAACGTCAACAAGAACAAAATCTAACAGTAACGAGTAACGTTACTCGTTAGATCTAACTTAGATCTTAAACTAGTCTGATCTAACGTAGATCTGATCTAGACTAGGCTATACTATGACTGAGTGAGATCGAAAAAAAAAAAATCTTTACCTTTGAATTTCTCTATTCTGTCTCCGAATCCATTCTTTTCAAGAAACAACTCCATCGTCATTCAAATTTCAGGCGAAGTTTTCATTGCGCTGCACTGCGCGCGCGCTGCAGAGATCAGACTCGCGGGAGGACTTACGATCGCAGATAATCATTCCGCGAAAAATAGTTCGTTGCAATAATCTATACATGATACATTATGATAATTTTTATACATGATACTTTTCAGAGTTGCTATTTAACAATTTCTTCTTTTTTTTTACTTTTCTATATTCAAAAGAGTAAAAAACTCGTCAGATTAAAAAGAAAAGGGAACTTGAAATTATATTATTGGTAGGCCAACGGTACTACCCACGGATATTCAATGCGCAAAAAGCAGCGAAATACCCTTATCCGTGGTCGAATTGTGACAACTATCGCATAACACTTTGACGTTGTCAAAAACAACCACTCGTTCAGTTACCATTCGACCCCGAACTTAGTGAAATCGACCACGAACGTAGTTGTTTTGAATCAACCCCGGAAAAAATAACCACGCAGTTTTTAGGTGTGCATATAGAAAAACCTACCATCATGCTTTCAAAAGCATTTAGAAATGCATCACAACACCATTAAACTTTAGCATAAAAATTATTAAAACAAGCACCTTTTTCAATTTGTTATGCAATTAGGCGCGCATTAGCGCGCCTGAAAAAATGTTGACCTTTTTACTTCCCCCCCATCGCAAAAATGGCATCGACGCCCTGGTCCACACCCCTTAGCAAATAGCTAGAGCCGCGCCCTGCCCGCCAAAAGTTACTGGGACTATAAATGCATAAAAAAGACCGACCAAGCGGTATAGATTGTCTTTCCCAAAATTTATGCGAGGAGCGGAGCGACCAGCTTTAGAAAATGTTTGAACTTATAACCCTATAAACCCATTTTCCTAACGCATTCTCATGTGGACTTGGAGGAATTGGAGCATAATTCTATAAGGTTCATAATTGTTCCTTCCTTTTTCATCTTCTTTTTCTCTTAATTTTGCATTTTGCGCCCCTTAAAGTGCGCC
Source organism: Eucidaris tribuloides (assembly GCA_001188425.1). Lineage (NCBI taxonomy): Eukaryota > Metazoa > Echinodermata > Echinoidea > Cidaroida > Cidaridae > Eucidaris > Eucidaris tribuloides. The sequence continues at coordinate 25,130 of JZLH01S0303023.1, read as the reverse complement.
CGGGGCACGTGCCCCCTAGCTCTGCCGCCCCCCCGCCATTAGATACGCACTGCGTCCATCGTGAATGTGATAAATATTATGCGACTGGGTTTGGGAGTTTCTCAATTATAAATATGTTTATTCTACAGCCAGAACTATAGTAATATTCGACGTGAGGGGCTTGCTTATCGAAAAATTTTTAATGAGAATCGCACCGATATCTCAGTCTTGAATTTCAGACTACCCCTGCGAAGGCAGGGGCCATCGCCAAAAGCGGATGGTCTGAAAGATACACTTTTGGTGGGTTTTTTAACTTTATCTCTTGTTTTTCTGACAATATTTCTTCAAACGCCTGGATGGTCCATCTTACTTCCACTGCATTGTTGCGGCCTTTTTTTGACTCTTGTTACCATTGCAAACAAATTAAGAACCTAGCCAGTGTTAAAGATTCTCATAAAGTGATCAGATAGGCATGGCACTACTCACATTATAAAAAACTGTTTACCGTCTGTTTTTGACACAAAGTGTCCAATCACTTATGGTCTTGGGGAGGTAAGCAGTGGCCCATGCCAGGTTCTTTGCCTCAGCGGTCGCCTAATCACATTATATACTGCAAGACCTGACAGATAAGAACTGATAAATCTTCGTGGAAGGCTATTTATTTGGATTTTCTATTATGTAACCTGGAAACTGCGTCTATTCTGCTCAGACTTTTATGCTGAGACAGGTTTGGCTGTTATTCCAGAATAAAGGTCTGACAGTCAGACTAACCGATATCGATCTTCATTTTTCGACTTTCTTGTTTTCGAAGGGAAGTTTTCTTTCATCCTTTTCCCTTGTCCCATAATTGGGCCTAAAAAAAAATGTGATTCTGCGTTCGTTTTTCGACTTTTTCTTGATGTATTCTACTAAAGAATAGTCCAGGAGAACGAAATTCCATCAGATCTTCTTTTCTTTACTAATGCATGGAAAAAATCTGTGTTATCTTTTACACCATTTAACCACAAGTCATTATTTTGTTTGCAACGGTTTCTTCATGATCTTTTGGTATAATTTTGGCAGTGCCCAGAGAATGACGTATATGGCATGTAGAAAAAAAAAAAATTTTTTCTTAATGAATTATTTAATTTTGATCTTTTCATTGTATTTATATTATAAGCCTAATGATATCTACTATTTTGTTTGCCCTTTTTAGACTTATCTTTTATTTATATTTCTGCTAGTACTCATGCAGTAAACATGGCGCTTGGGTGCTCTAATTTGCAGTGCCAGTATATGAACATTTTACTACGCGCAATAAATGATTTCTTCTTCATCATCATCATATCATCTTCTTCTTCTTTCTTCTTCTTCTTCTTCTTCTTCTTCTTCTTCTTCTTTTCTTCTTCTTTTCTTTTTTCTTCTTCTCTTCTTCTTCTTCTTCTATCTTCTTCTTTTCTTCTTCTTCTTCTTCTCCTTCTTCTTCTTCTTCTTTTCTTCTTCTTCTTCTTCTCTTCTTTCTTCTTCTTCTTCTTCTTCTATTATTTTATTATTAATATGACTATTATTACTATTTATTATTGTATTTGTCGCCTTCGGTGTTTGTCTCTTCCCACCCCCCCCCCCCCTTGTTACATGAAATCCCACTACTGGTGCTGGTGCCAGAGCGTGCGTTTATACTTGCACACGCAAACACTTTTTTCAACATTTCTTCACAGAACACCGTTCTTAAAACTTTTAATGTATCGAACTAGTCCGTAACACGGTTTTTTTTTTTTTTTTTTTTTTTGGGGGGGGGGGAGGGGAGTGCGAGGATGGCGTATGGGGATAATTCCATTTTTTTAAATCGTCTTCTTTACAGCAATCAGTGGAATTTGAACCTGACATGGTGCGGAATTGATCCTTAGGGGCAGGGTATTGAGCTTTCCTAAATAGTACACGTAGCCCCCCTGGGCCCAGGGCCAGGGCCCAGTAACAGCTAAGCTAGGTTAACTTTATCAACTATAAACCATTTATTTGTAACTAAACTTTAGATGGTAGATGCCCTATAGGACCTTCAGTGTTAAATTTGGGGTCGCAAGCGTCACGTAAATAGGTCAAAGGTTCAAATGAGGATAAACGTTTAATTTCTATGGGCCAGACAAAGCTATGAGCTATCCCTTGTGCTTAAAATGGATGTTAGAGACACTATAATGTATAACACTGTGGTAAGCCCCATTTAAACTTTGCATATATCTTCATAGTGTTTGACAGGACAAATAAACACCCCTAAAACACAAAAGTTTAGGACAGTTATTTGCTGTCACAGTAAAATAATTGTACAGATAAAAATCGGCACATGAAATTATTCTATAGGCACCAAGATTAGTTTGAGTGACTCAGTGTGAGCTCAGGGTCTCTTGTTCTTGTTTTTTTACACAAAATCGAAGAGTTTTTCTTACGACCCACCTATGGATTTTAGAGTAATATATTGAATAGAGTGTCTGCCATGCAGTGAAATGGATGAATTTAATGAGTGTTTAATGCTCTGTTACGAACAATTGGTTTCGGGATGTGGATCTTGAGGATCTCCAGGGATCTAGGATCATGATCTAATCGTGGGGGGGGGGGGGGAGGGAGTAGGCCTACTTTTGATTTCTATATAGAGGGTGTTGTTCATTTCTCCATAGCCCAGATCGAGATATCTCGTACTTAGTCTCACAACGAGATAACTGTATTCATTTTTCGTCTTAGTTTGCATATTTTCTTCATATCAGTAACTCAGGGGCTTCTATATTAATAAGTTTTATACTGCTTCACATAGAAGTTCCCTTATTTATGTTATTCATAACATCAAAGAGTAAATCATACGTGTATACTTTTTGTTGTGTGCATGTATATTCATCAACAGCAGTTGCTTAATGTTATAAACATGAAAAAAATCCACGCGTTTCTCTATCATGTAGGCTACTGTTGTATGTTGTTAGCATGTTTCTTATATGTCGTGTGGTAAAATTATTTGAAATTTATTTTTGTGATTGATTTGTACTGCAATTGAAATAAATGAATTAAATGAAATTTGTTTAGAGTTAGTGAAGAGTAATCCACTATCGTTGATGTTTCAGTGATTATCAGCCTCATATATTGGTATTCAAATCACCTAAAAGTAAGGCTACAATCATGTCCAACATTTATGATCGTACAACATTGCAGTGTTTTAAAAAATACGCATGTTCACTGCAATATCTTCAACATAAAGCTCCCAATCCGAGATGCGTGTAAAAAATTCTGTACATTTTAATTCACATCTTGCTGTCAAAGTCCAAACACTTTAATGATCAGACCCACCCAGAAAAATCTGCACTACAACCCCTGGCTGCTACCACCTCGACGCACCCTCCCCTCCTCCCCACAGGCCTGGGTATTATTTCAAACCAGCTGCGGTCAGCAGCGCAAAATACCCACCAAAATTTACCCTATGGTCATGAAAGCCAGTGGGGGCGGTTAGATCATTTCGGAGTCGCGAGAAGACCAAATTCACCAAAATATTACGACACGCATTGAGTATTGTGTTGGACTTTTCAGATTCAGATTCAGTTTCTATTATTGTCCAATGTTTAGAACATTGAGAATTTTGCTTTCCAATGGCATAGGCCTCCCAACAATAATTCATAAATTTGACAATAACTAAGAGATTCAAGACATATATTTCTTTTATATAATGTTATTAACACATAACACAAAACATTACCGTAGTACGGTATATTACATGCCATACAACAAACGTACGTAGGCCTAAATTCAGTAGTATTACTAAGCTTTTTAATGTATCGACAATAACTTTTCAATTCTATGATAATTAGAAATCAAAACATTGATAATAAGTGACAAAATATCGGTTGCAGTGTATGTGTAACAGTATTAGAAAGTTCAATGCAAACCATGTGGTGTAGAGTTATATATTTGAGACAAGATTATTTTGATTAAAGCATACGTGGTGACAAATGAAACCCTCCCGTCCCCTAATAAATTTTTCATTTCTGTGTTAGTTAGAAAAAAAATTGTGATAATCATATGACAGGCAAGTTTACTAATATTATTACATTCATCTTCCATTTTGTGTTATGCTTGCATGAACCTTGGATGTGGCTTAGACCTTGAAAAAAAATGATATGGTCTAGTTTTCTTTCTTTTTTGAACAATGTCGTAAATTGCGCTAGAAAACTGTCAAGCTACAGACGTGCCTGCTGAGACTGCTTAACAGACAGGGGACAGACAGACCACACAAAACAAACAAACAAACAAACAAACAACAAAAAAAACCAGCAACAACAATACGATCACAATATCTCTTCAGCTTCAATTGTTGTTCTAGTGGCGCAAATCCATTTTTAAATGTTGTGGGGTGGGGGGGGGCGTGGGGACATTATATGTTCCTCCGCGGCCCAAATTCCCAGGTCAAATTTATTTCATCGGTGCGCGTCACGCCACCGCCGAAACGCGAAGCCGGAACTCGCTCAGGGGGGTGGGGTGCGTGGGTGGGGATGGGGAGAGGGTGTGACGAAAAACATTCTATTTCCCAAATCCCAGGTCCACAATTTTTCCGGTCACGCCAGCCGCCGGGGGGAGGGGGTGGGGGACACTTGCCATTAGAAGGTGTACACCATGCCGCGTGTGAAAAAAAACGCGTAAAAAGTATTTTTTTTATTCACCGTGACGGTCGTTGGGGATGTACACATCCGGCGGGGCGGGGGGGGGGGCAGTGTTCATTACAAGGTGTACACATTGCGTGTGCTACGGAATTCAAACGCGCCCTAAACAGTAATTAACTGTCGATTCAGGAATACCTAACATAATATTAAGTTTGAAAGATACCCTATACAAGTATTCAGTCTGGTAATAGATATCCTTTTAAAGTAAACCTTGTGAAAAGTATGCCCTTATTTCTGATTTTTGGCGATTTTGATACCCTTTAATGATACGCGAGTCATCGTCAACCGTGAAAACAACCTTTCTACTCGGGCATGGTGTGTACACCTTGTAATGACAGCTGCCCCCCGGGGGGGAGGGGTGTGCGCCTACAGTAAAAAGGGTAGGGGCCTACAAATCGCCAAATTAGGAGAAAGACAAGTGTTAGGCCCCCTATACTTTAAGAGAGTATCTTTTCAAAATGAATTAATTGCATGAGGATTTCATTGTAACGAGGGCGGGGGGGGGTGAACGTGAAACATTGAAGGCCAATAATTTCATCCACTGCGGGGGACCCCCCCCCCCGGCTCAGGGGACTTTTTCGCCAAAAATCCTTAACAATGGGCATGGCGTAATTTCCGTTCCGCAGGAGTGGGGGAGGGGGGGGGGGTGATCGTATGAATTTCAAATATTTGACCAAAACTTTTTGGGACACCCCAAAATCAAGGGTATTCTTGAAAGGGCCCCTACAAACGTGCAAAACTACACTATATCTTACCCTAAAATTGGCTATGAGCTTTTATTGTGATTACTTTTTAGACCTTTCACATAATGTTTCTCGATCTTTTTGCTGTGCATTAGATTTTGCAGTTGGCGTTTTTCCTGGCTATATCAATGAACAGGAGCGAGCGAAGCGAGCGAGAACATTTTTAGGACCTGTTGAAATACATGGTGTCTTCAATAACATCTCTTATAAAGTGCGAAAATGTTTCTGAAATGTCTCAAAATTCAGAGACTGAAAGACCTCCAACTATAATATATGAAAAATTGTCGAGCGCAGCCGTAGGATCGAGCCCTTTGAAAAAAAAATATTAAAGTAAGTTTGCTCTAAGTCGTTTCAAATTCGTGGGCACAAGTAAAGAGGAAAGGAAGGCATTTAAAAACAGTATCAAAAGGGGTAGTGCACCTAATTAGAAACAGGTGCCCCAAAATGTGAAAAAAGGCCATTGTCACAGCGGGGGCTTATCAGAGGTGGAAAAATTGACAATTGCTACAGAAACAACGATGCCCGCTCCTTATGTCCTGATGTGAAATATTCTGAGTTTGTTTTCTACATTTTGTTGATAATAAGAATGTTTACATTACTGTAGTGCCTTCAATTTGCCGTTATCTGTGTCTGATGGGATATGGAATAGAATGCCCAATTTGGACCAATGGAAAAACTTAGTAATGAACATGAATGAGAGATATTATAACTGGAAACATCATGATATTCAGATTAACAATTATCTGCATTTGAAAAAAATATTATATCAATGTTAGTAATAATTGAATAAACACAAAACACTTATTGAAAGTGCGAGGTTATATCTGTACAAACATTCCCCCTCTTCCGAAAGTTCGGTGCGGCGATATATCCCTCAATCCCCTCTCCAATTTCCAATTCCCAATTTACGCAGTGTTCTTTAATTCGGCAGTTGGGATTGTGGTCTCTTGCAATGTAAGCTGCCAGTATCAATACTTATTCTAAAACCATGTTTTGAATAAATATAGCTTTAAAAGTCTGAATATTAACACTATTTTCAAATTGTGTTCGGCGGGTTTTATATTGCAGTGGAAGAATACCTGAAACGAAGGCCATACGCAGGATTTCCGGCCGAATTGTTCAATTTTGAGACGGGAAGTGCTAACGCGATGGAGCGAGCGACCGATGCAGGAGCTTTTGAGTTTTTTTTTAGAATTTAAATGGACGATTTAAGCATTTTAACGGCATTTCAGGAGAAATATATAGCAATTTTTATCAGTGAATTCAATTAATAAAAAAATTATTATTTTTTCTACTGAAAAGTGGGGGGGGGGGGGTGGGGGGGGTGATTGGTACAGGCATCCCCCCCGCTCGAAAGTGGGGATAACCCCGATCTCCCCCGGGGATTAGTCCAGTGAAATGGGTATATGCATGATTTCAGGCGAAAAAATCCTTAACAGGTCATCATTTTTGACAATTTTACGATTTACTACTAGATATTTTTGCCTAAGTTCATAGCTAAAAGCCACAAAAATTGACCTTTCTCATATTTAACTTAATAATAGGTACTTCCACCTCAAAATGACCCTTACGCTGTGAATGTTGTTTAGGCGTATTCTGAAGTAAGATCGATCGACAGCTATTATCTTGTTTCAGCATGTTCAGGGGCCCGATTCACGACACTGGACCAACTACAACTATACGATATGGCAACAGTGGATCATTAACTGCTAGCAGCCATATTATAGGTTTGGGTGCGATCTTCGAAATCAACGTTTAGGATCTTTAGCTTCTAAGTCGAGCTCTTATAATGTTTAGGTCTGTCCGTGAAACGTCTCTAACTATCTGTCTCTGCCACGCGATTCACTGCACAATAACGCAGAATGCGCTATGGGCTGCAGGCTTTTTATGGAAAGCTGTCTTTTTATATGACTTTCGCCGGACAATGTAAATTCACCACAATAGAACAATAGGAATCATGAACTACAATTTCAGCACCACGTCGTGTTCCATACTTTGCAAATTTTAATGTATTCACAAATCACCGTATCTGTCGTTTAAGACATTCTGTAACTATGTTTCACATAAAAATCGTAAAAAAATAAATTTGTACAATATAAAGCAATGATTTCAATTGTAACTAACATTTTATAAATTTAATTAGATGTTATTATTTCATATTAATTTCAGTGCATAAAACTACATTTTTAATATGTAATTCAAAGTATATGATGGTATTGAAGCTAAGACTAAGAAATTGGGGTTCATGCTATTTTCCAGGCGGTTGGGAATCTTAATGTATGTATTTTTAAAAATATTCGTACTTTATCTGAATTTTAATCATTTAAAATAGAATTAGGGTAATGATGTACATTTGGTAAAAGTTATTCACACCGCATATTGTATAATCTATAACGTAAGAGCAGAATAAGGCGTTAAATTTAGGACTTCTTTTGAGATTTTTACCATTTTTCTGATATGTACACTAGTACACTACACAGAGGATAACTAGAGTAAGCGTGCCTGTCTTCGATCCCCTGCCAGTGTTCGTCACGCCGCAATTCAAACGCTAAAATCATCACACAACAAAAATACACACACTGCTACACTACTAGGTTATGTAAAGAAATTCATCTGACACTTGAAATTCGGACATAAAATTCCACATTTTATCTCCCAAAGTTTTGGACAGATTTCTTTCATCGCAACAGTGAGTATCTTAACTTCAAAGTTAAGGCATGTGGTTGTGATGATGCATCATATTTTTCACGATGTTGATGGATTCAGAAATCGAAACGATGTTTATCGCAGAATCAGTGTTAGATCTGCCCACTAGTAGCTACCATACTCTGGTAATATCCCAGGCCGCTGGATAAGGGGGGAGGTCGATGACAGAAAGGGTTTGCTGGCGTGGCGTGCCCGGGTGGCGTGTCTGTGTTATTCGTCCTATACTTTTGTGTGTGATTATTCAAGATTCAATTCAAGATTGGCGCACTCAGACTCAGTAGGTCTAGCCTAGATCTAACGTTAGATCTACCACCTTCACAAATCAAAATCACATCTACCAAACTAAATAAGCAAATGGCCAAGTTCTTGTGTCTATTGTCATGATGATTGATAATTGCACAGGTGGACACGATCCACGACAACGTCAACAAGAACAAAATCTAACGAGTAACGTTACTCGTTAGATCTAACTTAGATCTTAAACTAGTCTAGATCTAACGTTAGATCTGATCTAGACTAGGCTATACTATGACTGAGTGAGATCGAAAAAAAATAAGATCTTACCTTTGAATTTCTCTATTCTGTCTCCGAATCCATTCTTTTCAAGAAACAACTCCATCGTCATTCAAATTTCAGGCGAAGTTTTATGGCGCATTTGGCGCTGCACTGCGCGCGCGCTGCAGATCAGACTCGCGGGAGGACTTACGATGCAGATAATCATCCGCGAAAAATAGTTCGTTGCAATAAATCATACATGATACATTATAATAATTTTTATACATGATACATTTGTCAGAGTTGCTATTTAACAATTTCTTCTTTTTTTTACTTTTCTATATTCAAAAGAGTAAACAACTCGTCAGATTAAAAAGAAAAGGGAACTTGAAATTATATTATTGGTAGGCCAACGGTACTACCCACGGATATCAATGCGCAAAAAAGCAGCGAAATACACCCTTATCCGTGGTCGAATTGTGACAGTACTCGCATAACACTTTGACGTTAGTCAAAAATAACCACTCGTTCAGTTACCAATTCGACCCCGAACTTAGTGAAATCGACCACGAACGTAGTTGTTTTGAATCAACCCCGGAAAAAATAACCACGCAGTTTTTAGAGTGAACCATCTTGGAGTATGGCCCGGTAACCGGATGAGATACTTGGAGTTGGAAAGTCGTCCGTACGACGTGCAACATCGAAGAACCAGGAGAATGGTCGACAACAGAACGACGAATGTGACCTGAGGGATGATTAAGACGACGTTTACTATGCAAGTGCTGTTGAGAATGTCGTCTGTTTCGACAGTAGCGTTAACTCCACAGATCCACTCCCAGCCATTCGATGACATTATCCCGTGATCTGCAGAAAGAAAAGATTTTGACCTGCTTAATTTTAAGAACATGGCGCGTGCCAAAGCTGGGGTGGGGGGGGGGCTTCCAGCTGGCTCAACAATAGATGATACAATAACTCAGCTTTACAACTGTTCCTGAATTTACAAAATATATGAATGTTTTTGTTTGTTACAATATACTCTTGGAAGCCCCCAACTACACGAAGCAATGCCTTGTTCTCAAAACGAAACAGGAGGCTCTGTAGCTATTACCATTTCTCTAACCTTTAGGTTAGATAAAGCGATATCTCTAGTATACATGCATCTTTACAATTCATTGACTCTTCTTCGTTGGGCCCTAGTAAAACATTCAATACACCTATTTTTAATGAATATACTTCAATACATATGCTCAAACTTATAGTTGTTGCTATGTCCGGAAATCTTCACTGTCAAGCTATCAGCTTGCAATGAAGAAGATGGCGTCTCCTATCTTCATAAGACAGTATCATAAGGAGGATACGGCTACTAATTATAGATGGTGGCCTTCGCTCTGTGTCATTATATTCAATATGTAAAGAAAAGTCACATGACAGTAAATTTCAGGATGTTTGTAATAGTAATCCGCCTTTGGGACAGAGAAAGAATAAGAAAATATAATTTAAACAGGTCCCGTCTAAAATATGAGTCACATCCTCCTCACCACTGTCTTATGAAGATAGGAGGCGCTTTCTTCTTTGCTGGGAGTGGTGTTCCTTTTGAGACTGCTTCAGAGTAACATACTGGAATTTTTTGTTTGTTAGGTGTCTTTCCAAACCACCAAAACAGTTTCACGGGAAAAAATGACTATCAAAAATGATTATGACCGATGACTATTGACCGCTCAGCGCCCCTGGCCAGGCATGGCTAAAACTATGACAGACTTCCGACCAATCAGATGAAAGCATTAGGTAACATTCTTTGAATGAGGTATGTACTGTACGTAATGCATTACGAGTACTTACCGTGGACGTATAAGCAACGTACACTGGCAAGTGGCAAGGCTTTACACGCGTTGTCCTTGTAGGTTTGCTGCAGAAAAAAAAACACGTGTACTGCGAACCAAAACAACCTGGACTTGACCTCGGTCCACTCAAGAATGAGCACATTCAATTCAGATCCCGCGCAAATACAGGATTCCTTCGCGCTAAAATGGAGGAAATATAGAGCTGCAAATTCGGTGTTGTAAGAAGAATACGGTGTTCTGTACGATGAAATATTCTTGTATCACCACTCACTACATTATTAACAGAATAATGAATGATCAGTCAGTCAGGACTCAGGACAGTAGATTGCAATATCTTGTGCAATCCTCAGTTAACGTTGGCGTGACGATAGTACTATCCTGCCCGCTGGATATATGTAGGCTACATTGGACATGTCCATATCGCACTGCACTATGTTTACTATACGGAATATTCACTTCTTGAGCCAGGGAGGTGGGAATTAAAGCCTCAGTAAAAATGCTGAGTATCGCTTGGGGCAAAATCATTGTCGTAAACGCTGACTGTTTGACCTACCAAAGTCCGACCAAACTTATTACATCAGATAATAATTTGGCAGAATATTTGACACACAAACAACGAATGTAATTATGATGTATAGCGTGACCTAATTATTTTTCCTTTCACGTGGAAACTTAAAACTTTGTAGTGAATTATTAAATATCCTATGGACGGATGAATTAAAACCATATTGTTATTGCACATGATATGCCTGATGACTTCGCCCCATCTGGAAGTCCAAGCAATACAGCTTGAAATCAAAGATCCGCCTTTATATCAGTAATGTAAAATCTGTTCTCCTGTATGGATCTGAACGTTGACGAGTTACGAAGTCCGATATGAGAAGAGTTGAGTCTCTCCATAACAGATGTCTACGGAGGATCTGCTGCATTTTCTGGCCAAACAAAATGTCTAATTCCGAACTTTATACAAAGACAGGATGCCAAAGTGTAGTTAATGAAATTAAATACCGACGTTTCCGATGGCTTGACCACGTGCTTAGGATGGACCAGGATTGTATTACCCAGCGTGGCCTTAAGATGGACACCACCCGGTAAAAGGATGCTTGGGAGACCAAAAATCACCTGGCGGAGAACTGTGTCAGCCGAGCTGACCCGGATGAACCTTACGTGGGGGCCAGGCACAACCCATAGCCAGAGACAGAGCAAAGTGGAATGACCTCAATGCGGCCTTATGTCCCACTAGGGATGAAGAGGATTAAATCAAGTAAGTTATATAATATGCCTGCTTATCAGAATGTCCTGGTATAACCATGGAGGTAGAAAAATGGTATAACGGACATGTTCTGTTTTCACGTTGATCTGAATAGTCAATCAAACTTTTCTCAATCATTCAAATTAAAAAAAAACTAACTTTTAGAAAACTTAACAATTTTGCACGGAAAATAAATGATCAGCGAAAAATCTTTAACGGCGTGTTTCTCAGTGTCGCCCTTTGTCTTCCTGGATAGCTGGTCAGACGCACTGTTTTTCTTCTATAAGGATATCTTGCGTGATTATCGAGTTTAATCATATACTTTATAGCGCAATAGGCCGACTGTCCTGCTTTCTTTGTTATATTAATAGATCAGTGATCCTTACTCTATTACTTATACATGTTATGTCCAACAGCTCAATTGTTGGAAAATGCGTACAATAGTTGTCCTCACACTTTACAATAAAGAATCATGCAAATAGTACGAAATTTTTAGCTACTCTTTTTCGCGTCAGAAATTTCAACTAATTATATTATTTTAACCATTTTGTGGAGCTGTATGATTTCTGGTACTCTGCTTTTACTCAAACTTCAGAACAAACAAAATCATAATTTCAGGTAGGTCTTTCTTCGAATTGCGTCGATCGGTTATGCCTAACTCCATTTTTAGACTCTGACGAACACGGCGATTACACTTGACCGTATATTCAAGTTTTAGTTGTAAAATTGACCTTTGCTGATTGATTTTAACAAACTGATACACGTTCAGAGACTTTATTTAGGATAACTGACCAAGTGAAGTTACGCAAACTTTACAACACTGTCTGGACAAATACGGTTTATTCGCCGTGTAACCTACACAATAAAAATGGCTGGGCTTACATTTTATACACGGCTGCTTAACTGTCATCAGGAATAGTTTGAAAGTTTAAACAAGACCGTGTTTAAATTGTAAAACAGTAATGCTTCATTTTTGAACAATAAATATTCAAAATTTAACATGACTGTTTAAAACTTTAAACAGTTGTTTAAACTTTTAAATGATTCCTGATTAGTTCATACAGTAAACAGCATTGTATAACATTTTTACTGTGAATTTTAGAACATTATTGGTCTAGACGCCAAATCCCAAAAATTGAGTTTCGTTTGCACTTCATGATTTCAGGAAAAAAATTGGTTCCATTGGAAAGCTAAAAGTCTGAGGTCAGGGCTAATCTGCTGGATGCCAAAATCGGTAGATGGGCGTGGGCCGTTCCCATGGAAACGGGTTTTAAAATTCAATAGCCTGAAGTCGCCTAACGCGTTGCTGCAAATCTATGGTCACGCCCAATAACGGAGTAAAATATACCTGTTCGAATACATTACCGGGCTATTTTTAAACTTGTAAGGTCAAAACAAAAGTTCAGTTTGATCGGGGGTCCAAATGTGTGACGTTGAGATGATGACCTTGGGTTTTACGCTTATTTGCCAAATTAAGAATTGGTTTTCCCGGCCATTTTCGTCATCTTTTTATGAATTCTCGTCGACTTTCAATTTAGCTTCGTCTCGCGGAGTGCGAAGCGTGTAAATAAAATTTTCAGTTCAGTCATTTGCCTTTTAAACTGTCTATTTGGCAGCAAATTTGAAATATTTTAATTCAGAATGGTCAGTTGTCATAATAATTCGTCCCAGCTAGCGAACAACCAACAGACGTAAAAGCAAATTCGTCTTTGTTCAAGAAGAAAAAATAATCATTCCAATTGGTCCCATACACAATAATGCTTTGTCTTTGAGTTGAGCTGTACACAGGTATATGTTATATTTGTTTACATTTTTGATACCAAGATATACAAAATAACTTCATCATTCTTGGTTTACTTTTTTTCTGGGACACGCTGTATAAAGTCATAAAACTTGGTATATTTTTAGTTGAGATTAATATTTTCACTTATTAAGATTAGGGAATATTCATGTATTATAACGTGTCTAAATACTGAATTGATTTTGTTTTACCCTTTGTCAGGCAAACATATTTTAAAGTTTTTGAAAGGAACAAAATAATCAAAATAATACATTTCAACAACATATTTATTTTCTAATGCTGATTTTTTTTCTTATGGTAATTTCAACAGACAGATACTTGTATGTGCATTTTGTTGATTCTAGGTAATCACTGATCTTCAGATTCCACAGACATGTCCTGCATTAATAGCCTAAATGCATAAGTGACAGTTTACTGTGGTAAGAATCGGGTGCAAATGAGATTGAAGATGATCGATGTCACGTGTTTACTGCATAAACAAGATTCTTCATGTAAAAAAAAGTACAAGACGCAATATCAAATGTGTGTGTGTATGTTTGTTTGTGTTTGTGTATTCGCGCGTGTTCGTGTGTGTATGTGTGTATGTGTGTGTGTAAAGGCGCCGTCACACTATGACGAATTGGCATTGCGTATCTATTGTGTAAGTTCGTTTGGGGATCGTTTTGACGTCGTTGCTATCCGTTTTAATACGCAACAGTACTACGTTGTTCGTTCCGTACGCTGAAAATTTTTAAGCATGCATAAAATTTTTCGACGTATGCCAAACGTACAAACCATGCGCAGCGCGTACGCTCTGAAGTTGCAATGCGAACGTTTTATTCGTCAACAGGACGGAAGCGGTAAGTCACCAATACATTTCCATTGATCTACCATAAGTGAGACCCTTTCTCCGCGAACGTTTTGCGTGTTGGTAGCGAATTAAAAATTAATTTACTTCTCATGTCTATCCATGTGGGCTTATCATGCTCATGTGTGTGTGTGTGTGTGTGTGTGTGTGTGTGTGTGTGTGTGTGTGTGTGTGTGTGTGTGTCGTGTGTGTGTGTCGTGTGTGTGTGTGT
>JZLH01S0303023.1:0-10523 GCA_001188425.1 Eucidaris tribuloides | reverse complement strand
GTGTGTGTGTGTGTGTGTGTGTGTGTGTGTGTGTGTGTAGTGTGTGTCGTAGTGTGTGTGTGTGTGTGTGTGTGTGTGTGTGTGTGTGTGTGTGTGTGTGTGTGTGTGTGTGTGTGTCTGTGTCTGTGTGTGTGTCTGTGTGTGTGTGCGTGTCTGTGTGTTTGCGCAAGAGAATTGCAGACCTTAACCCATGGGGTTTGTTGCTTAAAATGTTTATACTGGGAAAATGTCTCTGGTAATATATGAAAATTGTTGTTATCGAATTCGGTATATATTCATTCATACCGTAGGGGAAAAAAATCTTCTGTTCAAAATACCAGAATTTATCAGATTTTATTCTCCGGAAAAAGGTTTCATTTAACATCCCCTGATCGAAATATTTTGTCCATTCCTCACAACAGTTTTACAATACTGTTTAAGAATAAATATAGGTGAAAATTATACATTACTCAATTTCCAGATTTTCGCAAATGATCATAAAGAAAAGAAGATCTTTCTAATAAAAATCCCTATTTAGTTACCATGAAATTGATAAGTTCATTATTTTGAAACAGTAAAATCACCAATCTACAACACGTTTGCAAAAATATAAGCTTATCATTACTTTAACCGTTGGCCAGATTTCAGGTTATTACTATTTTTCTGACGTGAATATTAAATTGGGGTAGAGGTTGCCTTTCATATCAATTTGCCCTGGAATTATACCATATGAGTAATTTTGGTGCTCCCCTTTTCGGTTTTTTTTTCGGGGGGGGGGGTGAAACTACTCTAGAATCAAGTAAACTATGCAAGGATTCTCCTGTTAAAATCTTGTAGTCAAACGTTGACTCATTCTAAAATTACTAATATCAGTATCCCTCGTGGCAGGCAAATCTGCTGTGTGGCTCTCTATGGGTCCTATTTTTATCGTGCCCTGATAAAATTAAAATACTGATATGTTAATGCTTGATTCTCCTTAAGTAAACAAATTAGAGACAAATCCTTCCAGCTGGGAGCTCCACTCCAGTTGGTGTATAGTTGGAATATGTTTCAACTCATTTGGTTCTTGACGCGTTTGCAAGTGTTCCCAATCATATCACTAACCTTTAATGTTTTATCTTAACACCATTATACTATACAAATACAAATCTTTGCTCTCTTGGATTACGGCATACTGGGGGAAATTAGATACCAAAACTCGAATGATGGGACAAAAATGACGTCGAGTTCAAGAATGTATATGTTCGTAAATGCACAAGTGATCGATTTGAATTCGCAGACTGTACGCGTAGCGTACGCAAAGCTCGTTAGTCGTTCGATTAGAGATCGCTGTCTGTAAGTTAATGATAAGTTATGAAATGGTGATGGAGACGTTTTTGATTCGTTTTGATTCGCTGTCAGTACGTTCGATTCGGTTGAATTCACCGACACGGAATTCATTCGCTGGGAATGCTGTGCGTATTTGGAATTTTTCAATTCGTTCGCGGTACGCAATGCCAATTCGTCATAGTGTGACGGCGCCTTAAGTGTGTGTTTGTGTATGTGTGTGTTTGTGTGTTTGTGTACATAGTGTGTGTGTGTGTGTGTGTGTGTGTGTGTGTGTGTGTGTGTGTGTGTGTGTGTGTGTGTGTGTGTGTGTGTGTGTTTGCGGGGTGTCTTTAAAACTACTGCCCTCATTGCAACCTAAACTGAAAAGTTAGGATGGCGAACTATGAAATTCAAATTCAAATCAGTAATGTAATGCTTGACAGAAAGAGCAGACTCTACCCAAAGAGTCATGTAGACGCCCTAAGACGAAGACAATCAAAGAAAATCGGTGTTACATTATGGTTCTATTGTTACTGGGGGTGTTGAGAGCTTTTTAAGCGCTTGATCTATATTGTGATGTCAAAAGCGATATCCAACAAATATTTAAAAAGAAGATGTAGCCGGCAACTAACAGGAATAAGTTAAGAAAGGAATTGGCATTGTTAGTATTGTGAGAATTACGCTACATGGTGGTAAAGACAGCCTAAATAAGGTGTACTGTGTGACACTTACCTAAAGCAAAACCCTATCAATAATTAGTAAATTTCTGTTAATATTAAGTCTTCGCTAAATTTTCTAAGTAAGAAATTTTGCCAAAACAACTACGGGGGAGGAGCTTATCGATTCAAAAGGTACTTTCACATCATATTATTACAAACACACGGTAAATTAGATAGAAGTAAATATATTCCATTTCCTTTTATTTCAGATTTAGTTGCATTTTTAAGCACGTAGTAGGTTGTTTAAAACACAAGATGGTGATCCTTACAGTTGCAGTCATTACAAATTTAACGAGTGCAATTCGACTGCCCCAAAATATAGGTGTGTCTTCAGTCTCTATCATAACCAACTGTAGAAATTACGTGTTTGTATTGGAAAGTTCTTTGTATCTGTATCACATACAATATTGTGTGCATCTATATTAAAATTATTTTGTTTTTGAGATCGCCATTTTGGTTTTTAAAAGGTTGATTAGTTAAAACCAAAATGGCGATCTCAAAAATTAAAAAAAAAAAAATCGACATCATAATCTGACATGCTCACCAGAAACCAAACGCATTTAACAACGAACCTACATGATTCGTCGTACCCTTTCTACTCATTTTGATGCAAAATATCAGGAGAAATTAACTTAATGATAAATGTATGAAAATATTATGTATATACTAAATCGGTCAAATCGGGCGATTTCAGAATTTGACCTCCGACCGAATTGCGTTGACATTTTTGGCCATAGCTACTTAACGGATGATCAGAGATAGGGCACATTATGCCTTTTTGGATTCTGCTTAACATTACGAGTAATATTACGATATATTTTTTTCACCAACTGGACAATTTTTCAATTTCGACCACTGCGGCCAAAAATTGCTGACATTTTGGACAGGATTACCCAAGCCATATTATTTTGTTTAGTACCCTTCAGACAATTTAAAAATATTATCTAGTCTATAATGATACATACATCATATAATTTCATAAAACAACAGCCACCAATTCTTGAGATATTACAGTAAACAACTACGGACAACTCGAATCCCTATAATGTTACCCAAACCAACATTTACACATTGATGTACACGTACTTTAAAAGTCCATAATTTTTAACAATTGATTTTTGACAATTCTGGGTAAAGATTGCCTTTTTGTTTTTTAAAAGTTGCTCGTTACATATATATTTTACAACCAATATACAAATATTGTTTAGACATCTTTATCTGGACATGCTCGCTAGAAACCAAACGAATTTCACAGTTTTGGTTGATTTGTCGTTATATTTCTACTTAATTTGATGTAAAATATATCAGGGGAAATTAAAGCTATGATAAATGCTCGACTCCCCTTGAAACAAAATGTGTTAATGCTTAGGTTTGGGGGCCTTTTTAAACATGCATTTTAAAGTGATTATAATGGTAGTGCGAATTCTGCGAGCGAGCGAGTGGTATTGTAGTTTAAATACATAGAGTTATAAACCTTTCTGTACACCATTGCTTGCAATTTCAGATTTACAGTCTTATTCGGTGTTCATACATTTCCTCGTAGTATTTCATTGTTTCTTCGATACCTTTGATGACGTCAGGGGTCATTTTATCACGTGGTACTGGCTTACTGGATGGCATGAAATAGGAACTCTTCAACGCAGTTCCATAAAAGTCCGCCATCGCCATCAGTTGATTGTCTCCGCACGCTTTCCACGTCTTGATGATGTCCAGTGACGAATCCCACGTCATGAGCGACTCGCTGAACGGTAGCCCCACCAACTCGCAGTACTTCTGCATCATCTCCTTGGGGTTAGCGAGCAGATCGTCGGCGTCGATCACAATCGGATTCGGTTCGATATTATCGCGAACGTATTTCCAGAGATCGTACACGTCTTTGATGAAATAGCCTGGTTTCATGTGAATGCAGTCTCTCATCAGATCGTAGGTTTCCCAGTTAGCAGCGTCGCCTTCAAGCAGACCATATTTCTTCTCGTGTTCGAAGTATGACTTCCGGAAGGAGTATATCGCCCTCTCTGGGGTGCGAATCAGAAAGGTGTGTCGATAGCCATCGGGCAGGTAGCGGCGGGTCTTTTCGCTGACACCAAGGCACATATCCTTCACGAACACGTATTTACCTTTAGCACCTTCGAGGCGGGGTTTAATATTTGCGTACCTGCATCAAAATATTGAAAAGAATTATTTGAACAATTTTACAAAGATAGACACAGCGGTATTAAATCCATTTCAAATTTTGCCAGTAAGCAGGCATTATTTTTTTTCTGGGCGAATCGTAACCATCACACGTTTCAAAACGGCAACATCAACTTTTTAACACTCCTAAAGGAAAAACGAAAGGTTCTCAAAAGTTTCTCAATAATATTTGTCACCATAGCAGATCCAATTCTGGTGCTTCTCAGAATCATTTTTACATAGGAAAGGTAAGTATGAGAACCATTTGTTAAAAGCGGTGCTGACAAGAACCTTTTGTTTATCCAAACGGTTCTCATTGGCCCCTAAAAGGGTTCTGCTAAATGGACTGTAGGGCAAGGCCATTTATCGTGAATTTCCGTAGTCCCATCATTTTACAAATCCCTAATGATTATTACTAAACCCATAAATTGGGTTTGTTCTCCTAATACCATGTGCGCGTTTTTTTTTTAGAAAATTAATTATTATGACGTGACCAAGTACGTGTTAGCAGTGTAAAAGCTACCGGGGACTTTCACTCCGTCATATCCTCGTTCGCAAACTTGGGGGTGCTTGACAACTTATGCAGTCACGATGCTTTTGTGAAACCGCAGATGTTTGATTACTGAAAAGGAACTTTAGTGAGGAATTTTAGCGCAGCCATTCTACAAATAATGGAGAACTGCGTGAATAGCTTTTGCTAGGTTCATTCAAGAGACTACATTCTCCAGTGCATTCCAATGTGCATTAATGTAGAGCCACAGGCGTTCATAAATAATAATAACATAGCTATAAAGAGCAATCTAGCGAGTAATGTTTGTGTCTGTGACATCGCTATTGACGGTGATTCCTTCTTCTACGAATGGGACTGAGGAATTTGCCTCAGTAATTAGTCGATTATCTCATCAATGCGCATGTAAAAATTTGGAGAACAAAGGCTTTTTCTCATCAGCAACTTCATCTTAATCAATCAAGAGCGTTATTTGGTCAATGCCCTACAGTCCAAAAATGTTTCCGCTATTATGACAAAAATGATTAACAGCAAACTTTTTATCTTAGATATTGAAGGTTAAAAATGCGCATGAAAATACAAAAGAAAAATCTTACTGACTTACTTTTACAAGCATTTCGTACATTTTAGGTCAAATGACTTATTCATGCATAGACAGATACCAATTTGGCTGTGCATAGTGCACAATTGTTAAAGCAGGGAAAACCATATACAAACCGAAGGTCCTATATATACCGATTACAAAAAAGGAAAAAAAAAAATGTGTCAGAGAGACTGATTAACGGTAAGGGTCCAATATAAAAGGAGGGTCCGATAGACCGATTCTGGAAAAGGATCCGAAAGACCGATTGGTTAAGGGCCTTTTTGTTAATCGGACCCATTTTTATAATCGGTTTATTGGACCCGTTCCATAATCAGTCTATTGGTTACTCGGTGTATTGGTCTGTAATCACAAAAACTTTTATTAGGTCATTTATTTCGCGAGTGAGAGTAATATTCTGTTGTTGAACTTACTTGTCATTCTAAATGCGCCGATCCGTTTTTTGCTCAGATTTGATCCAAGTAAAGATAGGTACATAACAAATGCTCAACAAATGTTCAAAATTGGGATTTTCAATAAGTTGTAATTTTCTTTTTTTATATAAATGACAAATCATTTGAAACTGGGCCATTGCTCCAGTTGCATTTTGTGATGGTAGTCTAGGTTTCAGACACTGGATGTAGCTTTCACCAACTAATTTTAAATTTGGTGGAGTCCAACTGTGTAGCACAGATTGCATGACAATAATTGCTCAACCTCACTTTCTCCAGTGTAAGCTCCGGCTGGAGTATTTTGGAGGATCGCATCTATAAGAACCAAGAATTGGTGTGATTTTTAACCTAGCAATCTTTGATCAGCACCGGGAGGAAGGGGGGGGGGGGGCACTGTCATTACAATGTGTACATCATGCGCGTGTTGAAAAAAAAACGCGTAAAAGGGGTTGTTTTTCACGGTCGGGCAGTGAAAAGGGTATCAAATCGCCAAAATCAGAAATACGGTATACTTTTGACAGAAAGTTTATTTTAAAAGGGTTTCTTTTCAGACTTGAATACTTGTTTAGGGTATTCTGAGATTTGTTAACTTTAAAAGGGTGTCTTTTCAGATTTGATTACTTGTTTAGGGTACTCTGAGGTGGATGGATAATAACTTGTTTAGGGTCCATGTTGAAAGTCCATACACGCGCATGGTGTACACCTTGTAATGACAGTGGCCCCGGGGATCAGCAGTTATTCGGTTTTCAAGAGTTGATGCACGAATCAGGTCCTGCAGTCAAATTAGTTTTATCAGTTGTATGAAATGTACGACGTTACGTGATGCATTTTATCAGTGCTTATTTTCACGAAATTTGGCTTTTTGGCTCCATGGTTTTTTGTGAGAGGTGATGATAATATTTTATGTGAATATTTACATTATAAATGATTTTACCGTATTCGACGATAAGTCTATTTCCGGGTAAGCAATCAGGAACATAATCTGCAATGCAAATATTTGTTCATGTATTTCTCTCCGTGCGCCATGAAGTGTACCGGGTGGCCCAGAATGAATGCAACACCCACAATCGCTAATTTCTTCACCATCATCAATTTTATTTCGTTGGTTAGAACATGCCTTTTCCAGCAAAATGATACCATGATCATAGATATTTAGTAAGGCGTTTGGATCCTAGGGCCATTTTTCTGAGGCAATGTCATTTCCCAAATTTTCTACTTTTTCAACTTCACCGATCCTATACACCGAGATATTCTCGCGTGGCAGCGTGCCATAAAATCAGCTGGGCAGACCATTGGTAAACCACAGGAGGACAAACCGCAATTCCTCACATTGTCTTTACTTTTATCAAAGCGAGGGCATTCCTGTGGTTTGTCTGCGTATGGCACGCTGTAACGAGAGAGATTTTTGGTATTCCGAGGATTGGTGGAGTTGAAAAAATAGGAAATTTGGGAAATGATATTGCCTCAGAAAAGTACCCCTAGGATCCAAATGCCTTACTCAAAATCAATGATCATTATATCATTTTGTTGGAAACGGAATTTTCTAACCAACGAAACAAAAAAACAATGATATTTTGTTGATGATGGTGAAGAAATTTCTCGATCGCTGACATTTCTGGGCCACCCTGTTTAACCCGTGTAGAAGTGGGTGACTTGAGCGGCGTTTTTTGTAGGATTATCTCATCATGTATCTCATACATGTAGACCACTTGGCCGTGCACGTAATGTCACTCATCATGAGCTTGCAAAATTTTTCTCCCTAAATAGCCAGACAATTATTGGACATTGTACTTTGTGCATTGTACAAAGTGTACATCAGCAACGGATGTCCTTACAAAGGTAACGATCAAGTGCAATTAGATAACCAACTTGTGTAAGCGTTATAAAACTTTAAAAAGAAACGGCAGGATTTGAAGTAGTCCTCAAGTTACATGTAGATTACAATGCTCCTGAAACCAAGTACACTGTTTAAAGTTTCTGCTGTATAAATATCATAGGTGTGCATTTCCCCATTGTTGCACAATTTTCATCAGAAAATGCTTTAACGGGGAAGTGTGTTGTGTAGCTTTCTGTGGGATCAATTTCTATCAGGACAGGAGATTAATTCAATACTGGTAAATGAATGTTTGTTTTTCTTCAAGTTAACACATTTAATACAAATCCAGCCTGTATGTACAGGCTTTATAATATGTATATACCGTACTGTGTATTGGTGGATGTTTCCACTCATCTGTTTTTTTTTTGGGGGGGGGGGATATTTACTTCTCCTTATCATCTCACCGCCTTTTAATTACAAGCCATATATTCTTCCTAGTGGAAAATTCAAAACCCCAAACATACCAAATACATGTAGTTATGATCTTAATATCACGTGATTATTACGCAGGAAAACCAAATAAAGCATAGCGGTAACTTTTCTGTCCGCAAATGCTTACTACTCAATATTATATGATCTTAGATGTGGTCATATTATTTTGTAATAATTGAGTATTATCGGTTAATTTCATTAGTCTTTTTGACCAATTGAAGTCGGATTATAAAGGTAATAGTTTTCTCGTTCAGTTTTAATCAGGTTTTTCATTTACGTCAATTTTGACCCAAGATTACCAGAATGATGACCTGCATTTCCAAATATTTTTTATTTTTCTGAATTATAGTTTTAATTAATTATTGTTTTGCTTTCAATAATTTGTTTCTGTAAAAATTAAATTATGTTAATTTTATTAGAAATTATCAACAGCAAATCTAATTATGATAAAGTGACTATGTATTGATATTTTGATATACGTAGATGTATTTATAATTTATTATGATATTATTACTTGTCTTCATTATATTCACTTATTGTATTGTAGTTTTGAAATTATGTAAAGCTTTCCCTTGTATTATATTGTGTTATACTTGGAAATGGAAAATAACATGAATGAATAAATGAATGTATGAATATAAAAGACAGTTTTAACAATGTTTTCAAGTAAAAGAAATCTGATACGATATCAATTTGTCTGATGTGCTTCTTGTTTAACATTTGAAGGACTGAAAAAATATGCACTTTACAATGAACATTTAAATGCTTTAAAAAGTCGAAATATCTAAGTGACAGCTTTTCCATATATATAAAAAATGTGATTTATGTTGCGATATATTATTGTGAAAAAAAGTTGCAAAAACAATAAACTTGAAATTGAAATTGACACTTCAATAAATCATTGTCAAAAAGTCCTATACACTCTGCTTTCTCGCCGGAGACCGCTATGCCAAACTGATCACTGATACTGCCACCTTGTCTGAAATTATGAATCAAGAAATTATGACAAGCAAAAAAGATTTGAAAAAAAAAAACAACTTTAACCCTTTGATATAAGACTTAGCAAGCACAAAACGTAATCTTAAAAACCAAGGTACATTTAAGTGTGCTTGTACGTTTATTCAACTTCATCATTATTGATGCAATTGATATTAAAAAGATCTGAGGTAAGTCACAATTCAAAATTTTCCTTTCGTTTATTCTTACTGATACTGGTGATTATTTTTCTGTGTTAAATTAACATTTTCAGAATTCAGGATATCGGTTTCCCTTATTATTTCTAGAGGTTTACATTTAGATAATTCAATTGACTGTTTCCAAAACGAGAAAAGGAAAAACTGGATATTGAGTGAAAACTGTTTCTACCTTGACGTTCCTTAATAGAAAAACGGTCGTTCATGATTTGAGTAAAAAAAAATCAATTATAGATAATACAATAAAATTGCAAGCGCTGTCAAATATTTTTTTTCTCTTTGCAATTTGTTTTCATTTTCCCCTTCAAAATTGAGAAAATACAAACTTTTTAATTCATTCTCGTTTAATTTGCTAAAAAATTAAGAAATTAACAATTTTCTGAGGTTTTTTTTTCAATTTTAGATTCACAAATTGAAAATTAAATACATCATTTGATTTTTTTTTCATTTTGCTTTTACAAAATTAAAACTAGAAAATTGAGCATGGAGGATCATGAAGCTCAGATTTTTTTCAACTTGGAACATTGTTAAAGCAATGACTTTAAATTCAGTGGGAATGGAACACTTGAATAGAACTATTGGTCGTGTCTTACACTATTACGTTCAGTTTCAACCTTAGCTCCCGTGAATTTAGAAATGAGATCCGTCGCCTTTTCGAATATTTCCTCGTTGCCTTCAAGCTCCATTGGTAGCTCTACCTTAAGATTGTGCTTGACTTCTGCCGTCGTCAAGAAGGAATACACAAAGGGTTCTGACCATACTTCCATTCCCTCGATAAAACTAACGCACTTCGTCATAGCCGTGGAGACTGTTCGGGGGCTGCACCAGAGGAAAACCCGCGCTCCCTTCCCCTCTTTTGCGACACTGGAATCAGTTCGGTTGGAGTCCATCCTTGCTGCTCAAATGATGTGTGAGTTCCCGAACACGTTTTCTTCAAGGTCTAAGATATGTTTCTTCGAATTAAGTGAACTGAGTTTGTCTTGCGGTTAGAGGGACTGAACTCAACGCAACTCCCTTTGATCATGATATGTTTTTTCGAATTAAGTAAATTAAATTTTGTCTTGCGGTTAGAGGGACTGAACTCAACGCAACTCTGGGCAAGGCTGCGACTCGTAGGGGAAACCCCCTACCGGAGGTTCTTTTAGCCAACCGTAGGTAGCAGAGGATACCTACAGGGGAAATGACCTTTCGTAGGGGAAAAGTAGGGTTTTTGATTATTTATAGGGGATGTAGGAGGTTTTGACAATTTTCTGAAATCCCCAAAAGATTTCAAAGAATTCCCATATACTAGGTGTTAAAAATAA
>JZLH01S0303012.1:25039-35485 GCA_001188425.1 Eucidaris tribuloides | reverse complement strand
AATTCATCAATTTCTTCTGGAAAGTCAGGAAAAATAATTATTCAAGATATTTTTAGAATGACCCTTGATTATGAGCGTGCTAGTAAATTGCGATGATGCATTTTTTACATACTTTGAGAATGTTAAAACGGTCACAGAAATTTACAATTTTGAAATCTGTAGAGTGCGAACCCTGATTCCAGACCCCCTACGGTGTCAGTCGTCGAAAGTTATCACTAAGTAAACAATACCTTGTCTGGTCACTAATCCTTATGCCAGAACTGAGGGTGTTGTGTACACATTATCTCCAGAAATTAGGCTAGGATATCCGGGAGGGGGGGGGGGGGAATCTTCGCTGTCTTTCTGAAGAATACCATGTTACATTGTTTACATTGTGATTGTAATTGATTTGTATCTATATATATTTTTTATGTACTTTTTAATGAATTTGTGGAAATAATGAATTAAAATGAATGGTTTGTTCATACAAGACAAATATCATACACGCATTTTAAAATGGAGATTGTTTGTTGGAGACATATATAGTGTCATCATATATAGGCGCGGCAGTTCCACAGTAAAGGGTATAAAAATGTGACATGGACTGTAAAATCAGAAATCATTGAAAGCACATTTTTGTTTTTCAGTTTTTTATTTGACCATTCAAATAAAAAAAAATCATTAAGGTGACTTTTGCTTTACATCATCAGTCTGACAAAAATCTACATGTTCAAATTTTATTTCCCATATCATGTTTTTATGGGAAGGAACATTTTGTCACTACTTCTCCATCCTTGTTATGAACTTGCATAGGAAATTTGTCCAGACACATTTTGAAAATGTGCAGTATAGTTCACAGTTCAGTACAATTTTGCTGGAATTATCTCCTTGAGAGGAGGTTCAATATGGTACTAGGTAGTCTCAATTTCTATTTGTTAATTTATTTCCATAAATTTCCCTTTACCTTGGAATTGCCCATATCGGAAATACACATAGCGATGACAAAGTGACAAGAGTGAAGCAATGTTGTCAAAGTTGTTTCATTGGTAATCCACGTAACCGCGGATCACCATAGATTTCGAAAGAATTATTTTTTTTTCTTCTTTATTTGTGTTTCTTTGTCGCCATTTTTGTGCACGCGTTATCTCGAGAACGTCCGATGAGTGCAATAGTTTTGTAACTTAGCATAGTTATGTCCTATGTCAATACCTCGTTGGTCTCTTCCTGTCAATGACTGTGACGTCATCTATGACGTCATAAGCCAAAAGCTAGTCCTAACCTATATTTGCAATATCTCAAGCCGGCAGTGGAATAAAACAACAAAATTTGGCAGAAGTTCAGTTAAAGTCAAGGGTCAACTTTTGGACCTAATCACGTGCGCGCGTGCGTCACGATGGGCTTGCACGGGCGCGTCAACAATTTTAAAAGTTTTAAAATGCTCCAAATGACTTCTTATTAACAGTAGCATACGTTTCAGGTCATTTGGAGCATTTGGTGCGCGCGCGTACGCGCACGTTTTTTTCCGCGTGCACCCCTTTCCCGACCGAATGTCGTCGTTTTTTCGACGGATTTGGATTTCTGACTGAATTCTCCATCAATTAGAACCTTTTTCCGACCACTAGGACCCAAAATATCGCTTACAGGTCCAAAAAACGTAAATGCGCGCGCTTTGCGCGAGTAGTGAATAATGCACATTTTTAAATCACTCATAACTCTCTAGAATTAACGGTGACCCCTACTTTTTATTGCTTATTCTGATAGAGTATGATGCGTAGATAGCATTTCAGGCATCGCTTTCTATGCCAAAGTGTTGTGACGTCATTTATGACGTCACAAAGAAAAATTGTATTTCGGACATATCTCATGACTGGAGTCGAGTAACATCACCAAACCTGGTACATAGTAACTTCAGCTCAAAGGTCATCATGCGTGCTTATCATATGGGTGCGGGTGCCACGACGTACGCGTACGTTTAAAATTAAGTCATAAATCAGTCATATTTCTCTAGAATAAACAATGACCCCTACATTGTATTGCTCATTCTGATAGTCTATGATCCGTAGATAACAGTTCAGGCACTACTTTGCATGCAGAATACTTGTGGTGTCATCTATGACGTCACAAAGAAAAATCGTATTTCGCGCATATCTCATGAATGGGGTGGATTAAGATAACAAAACCTGGTACACAGTAACTTCAGGTCAAAAGTCATCACTGGTGCTAATCATAACCGTCCGCGCGTCGCGACGAACGCGTACGCACACGTCGAATTTTCAATTAATGTTAGATAGACAATTTCAAGTGATGAGGGACATAATTCATCATGCAATGGTGATTGATATGCATTGTTTGTCACATTTTATTTAAATTTAATGATTGGAGCGGTTACGCAGATCACCAATTCATCTTTGTGATGAATTAAAATCTAGTTTTGAATTGCTTTTGTCATTACAGTGTAACGCCACTTGCGGTGGAGGCGTACAGTACAGAGCGGTCACCTGTGTTCGTCTGGAAACTCTCGAACCGGTCAACGAAACGAACTGCAATCCCAACGACAAAATAGAAGAATATCAACTTTGTAACGAAGATCCATGCCCAAGTAAGCACATTATATTGTCTATAATTCTCGCTTTAAAGCCACTGGCTAACATTTACCACAGTTAAAAAATGTGAGCTTCATAATCCTCCACGCTCCAGTGCTACCAGTGTCTTTGATAAGGTCTAAAAATGAAGCCCTGAAAAAATTGTATATCAAAATGATGATTTAGTGCTTTAAAAAAGTGAAAATCTACAAGCATTCAAATTGACTGGATTCACATACCCATTTCCTCCCATAGACTTACAGTGTGCAGATCAAGGCTATTTTATCATCCACCGCAGTAAAAATTGTTTATTCATGCATACCGTGCCATTTTCAGGATAACTTTCCAAACTTTTGTATTCTATCGGTGTTTATGTTGTCCAGTTGAAGATACTATGTAGCTCAAAGATATAAAGTTTTGAGCAATTTTTTTAAATGATGGAGCATCAATGTGTTAGCGCTAACACTTTCAAGACACTAAATTAAAATTGTAAGCCCATTTAAAAATTGTCAAACTTTGCTACACATAGTGTTGTTGGAATGGTACAAATAAACCACATAGAATGCAAAAGCTGTAGACAGTTATGCCGTCACTGCGCAAAGTTATGTACAGTATAAATAGGCACCCTGAATTATGCACTCATCGATACATGGTTACCTCTGGGACGTCCATCGGCAGAGAAATCTTGAGGGGGGGGGAGTGCATATTTCGTGAAATCCGCGCCTCCTTTTCTTTACTTATGAAAAACATAGAGCTGCCCCTCCCCCACTTCCTGTACGGCACTCCCTTCTTTGTCCACTTTTGATTTTGTATCTCGTAAGACCAAGATTGCACGGGATGTTCCACAAATTTCTGAAATTTATGACTTCAATGATTGATTATGGTAACCTGGATGGTAACAGTTAACAAATTGCAAACTTAATACAAAAATCCTTTTCTTATTCTATTAGCAATGGCTAAGCACATACATCAAACCGACTCCAAAACGACTTACCAAGCCCAAATTCCCACGGCCTGCTACGAGGGTGCGTTCAACTGCGTGTACGACTTCGTTGCTCCTGGAAATAATGTGTCCAACTTTTCCCTCCTGGATAAATCGCAGCTTGGGGAGAGGAGACTGTCCTGAGGGTGAGTAAAAAAGGAACAACTGTGCTGGCCTAAATTTTATTATTACATTATCGTATTGTAGCACTCAAAACTGGAAGTTGGTCACGTAGGTCAGCCAGTTGGGGTTGCGGTATCATGTCAGCAGGCAAGGGGAACCAGTCAACGGCTGCATTCATTGAATGGACGTTTTGCGTGAGTCTGGATTTCACAGCACGACGGGCAGAGGTCAGAGTCTGAATGCCGCCATTGTTTTCATGTTTGCGACAATAGCGGCCAGGCACGCCTGAACGTATCTACTCAACTGTACCCAGGGCTATTCTGGGTGTTGCTGCCCAGGGGTGAGATAACCAAGTTCTATGCAATGGGCTTGAGCCTCTCAAGGGACATCCAATGCTGTGAGCCATACTGCCCCAGGTTTAAGCTCATCCGCCCGAAGGGCCCGATGAAGCTTATGGCATGGCGTTGGCGTCCGGCGTGCGTGCCGTACCGTTCCGTGAGCCGTCCGTCCACAGTTTTGAAAATGCTTCTTCTTCGTCATGTTCTCAACGATTTTGATTCTGATTGTTTCAATGATAGGGCTAGGTGGGGGATTTAAAAGCTTCTACACAGAATCGTGAAAATTCATTATATTCTTTTATTATGCAAATTTATTCGAAATCACAAAAAAATGCTTCTTCTCCTTCATTACTCAAACCGATTTTGATTTTGATTGCTTTATTTGGTAGGGCTGGAGTTATGCACATTAAAACTTCTACACAGAATTTGAAAATTATAAGCTCGGCGATTGATTAATTATGGTAATTTATGGCAAATTTATCCCCAAAATAACAAAAATGCTTCTTTCCCACATTTCTTGACCGAGTTTGTTCAATTCTGTTTGTTTATCTTGATCAGGCTAGGCTGGGGCTCATCAAGAACTTACTGGCACAAAATTTGAATTAATCATTAAATGGCAAATTTAACAAATTAATCAATTATGCAAATTTATGGGCAAAGTTTTCGAAATCGCACAAAAAATGCTTCTTTCTCCTTCTATTTCTCAACCAATTTATTGTGATTACTTTATTTGGTAGGCTGAGTTATGGCACATTAAAACTTCTGACACAGAATTTTGAAATTATACTCCTTTAATTACATTATTGGTAATTTCATGCAAAATTAATCCAAAAATAAAAAAATTGCTTCTTCTCTCACATATTCTTGACCGAATTGTTTCATTCTGTTGTTTGATCTGATAGGGCTAGGTGGGGGCTTCAAGACTTCTACACAAAATTGTGAAATTAATCAATTATGCAAATTTAAAATTAATTATGCAAATTCATGCAAATTTATTCAAAATCACAAATAAAATTTAAAAAAATGCTTCTCATTCATTTCTCAACCAATTTTGATTTAGTTTGCTTTATCTAGTAGAGCTATTAGCTTGGTACACTAAACTTCTACCCAGAATTTTTAAATTTTAAGTTTTAACTGTCATATTCATGTTCCTTCCGGGACATCAAATTTTAATCTTTTCACCAGTATAAAATTGTACCACATGAAATTTCGGATATACATGTATGATGTTGCGAGATGCCGGATGAGCGCTACGTCATTGACGTTTTCTAGTTCCAAGAATGGGCGCAGGGGCTTCCTTGAGCTCAGCCTTCGTAGAGCTATATCGAATGTGTGGTGTGCTTATCTGATATTTCGTTATTGTTATTTACTTATTCATTCATTTATTTATTAACATATTTGTATAGTTTTTCATTTATTTATCTAATTATTATTCATTTATTTATATATTTTTTTCTCATTTATTGTATTACTTGTTTGTAGTTGTACATTCTTTACTGTTAACTCTTTCTCTTCATACCACTGTAATTATTTAATTTGTAGTGGCACTTGGTGTAAAAATTGCTGTTCTTTCTTCAATACCATCAGTAAAAAACAAAAAAAAACCACTGTTTTTGTGGAGGTATTATTTGAACCATGATACCCACAGTTGAATAGGATGATAAGAATGGGTGAATTTCAACCTTTTTTTTTTCTTCACAGATGTGACACTAAGATCTAAAAACTTTGCACGATGTAAATTGTCATAACTTTGCATCAAAATATGGCATAATAATATATCTAAGAATTCAGGCATTTACCAATATCAATACATCATCTTTTTTTTTTTTTTTACAAATTCCCCCATGAGATATCGTGGGTCACATATGATCTACTTTTACAATTTAGATTAATTTGCTAGATAGCCAGCTATGTAAATAAGTAACAGTACTTTTTCGACTGTATTTCCCGGGTCAATAATTGGTGTATATTTTTTGCTCTCATTTGTTTCAGATTGAGGATCTGACCTATACAACTGCTGACCCAGCTATATTTTGTGGCTCCGATATGCCAGTCCCAAATCCAGTAGTCTCCTTTGCCAGTGAAGCAAGAGTAACATTCACTGCTCTAGGCAATGCTCCAGGAGTTGGTTTCAATGGTGCCGTCAGCTACCCAGTATGTTTCAGATATCGCTACATTCCCCAAGAATATGGAGAGGTAATGCATGTCAGAGTAAAGTCTTAACCCTAAAAAGACTGGGCTATTTTGATCCCTAAAAAGACTGGTGGGGGGGGGGGCTAAAGAGCCCCCTCCTTGAAATCTCGACCGCAGATTGCGTGGTCGGTGCAAAATTTTGCACACGCATGAAGCCTCATGTAAACTACAAGACTGCATGATGAAATTTGTGAAAATATTCAGTGTTTCACTTATAATTTGATATATGGATAAAATCATATTTTTGCCAATAAATCACACACACAAAAATACCCTTATGAAATCCTAGTTTTTGGTGTGAATATTTCTTATGACATTTCCAACAATTTTCTGGACAACTACACTACTTTCAGGATAGCTACTTCCCAGGACAACTATTTTCCCAGGACAACTACTTCCAAGGACAGCTACTTCCCAGGACAGCTACTTCCCAGGACAACTACTTCACAGGACAGCTACTTCCCAGGACAGCTACTTCCCAGGACAGCTACTTCCCAGGATAACTATTTCAGGACAACTACTTCCCAGGACAACTACTTCCCAGGACAGCTACTTCCCAGGACAGCTACTTCCCAGGACAACTACTTCCAGGATAACTATTTCAGGACAACTACTTCCCAGGACAGCTACTTCCCAGGACAGCTACTTCCAGGACAGCTACTCCCAGGACAACTTCCCAGGACAACTATTTCCCAGGACAGCTACTTCCCAGGACAACTACTTCCCAGGACAACTACTTCCCAGGATAACTATTTCAGGACAATTACTTCCCAGGACAATTACTTCCCAGGACAACTATTTCCCAGGACAGCTACTTCCCAGGACAGCTACTTCCCAGGACAGCTACTTCCCAGGACAACTACTTCCCAGGACAACTACTTCCCAGGACAGCTACTTCCCAGGACAACTACTTCCCAGGACAATTACTTCCCAGGACAGCTACTTCCCAGGACAGCTACTTCCCAGGACAGCTACTTCCCAGGACAACTACTTCCCAGGACAGCTACTTCCCAGGATAATTATTTCAGGACAACTACTTCCTTGGACAACTACTGCCCAATTGCGGGGTTGCGGTGAAAGTTGCCAAGCAACTACACAGAAACTCACCGAAAACATTACAAGAAAAATCACTTACGGGAATGCGTTTTTCTAACTGTTTGTAAAGGTTCTCACCAAGTTGGACAGTGAGAACATTCACTGCGGAAAAAAAATCATGATTCTTGTGCTTAGCACGCTGCGAACAGCTCAACAAGCCTTACAGGGCTTGTGCATTGTGGAGCCAAACATTTATTGTTAAAATAAACTTGACCATGTCTTGTGGGAGTTTGAAAAATTTGCCAGAAAGACTAGGTCTGATGTAATAAATCAAATGATTATAACTTTTAAAAATTATGCAGTGTCAGCCAATGAACCTTAATAAAATAGAATGATTGAGAGTTTTAAGTAATAGTGCCAAATTTCCAATGACAGCCTCGTGGCATTTGCTGTGGAATTTTGATTCTACTGTCAATGCCCTGCACAAGAATGAGCTCTTGACATTGCACATGAATGGGCACCATATTTGAGGTTGTGTTTCTCCTTTTTAATAATTAATGGCTTATACAGGGTGGCCCAGAAAGAATGCTATACCTGCAATTGCTAATTTCTTCAACATCATCTGCAATTTGATATTGGTTGTTGTTTCATTGGTTAGAACATTCTTATTCCAACAATATGATACCGTGATCATTGATTCTGAGTAATTCGTTTGGATCCTGCTGCCATTTTTCCAAGGCAATGTAGTTTCCCAAATTTGCCAAGTTTACGACAGCGGCGGTCATGGGAACACCGAGATATTCTCATGTCTCAGCGTGCCATAGCAGACAAACCGCGATGACAATGAGAAATGTAGCTCACATTGTCTTCCTTATCAAAGCGAAGGCATTCCTGCACTTTGTCTTGACGGAGCTTATTCTATGATGTTCTGATGATCGCTGGAGTTGTAAAAATAGCAACTTTAGGAAATTACATTGCCTCAGAAACATGGCCCTAAGATCCAAACACCTCAATCAATATCAATGTTCATGGTATCATTTTGTTGGAAAAAGGATGAAATAATAACAAATGACATTTTGTGGATGATGAAGAAATTAGCGATCACAAGTGTAGCATTCTTTCTGGGCCACCCTGTATAATGATCCTAACTTATGAGAGGCTAAACTGATTTGGTCTGTTTATCCTAGACAAAGTATAAATTTTAAAGCTTAAAGTTCTTACATTTAAGACAGTATGAAACACACAATATATTTAATTTTCCAGCACATGATCAGCAGTTGCAATCTAAAAACAGAGCGAGAGACAAATGAAAAATTCATTACATTGCATTTTCACCTCCCTGAATAATCCCCTTCATTCATTTCATAATATTTGCTTGTTTTCACTTTTCCTTTTATTTAGTGTGTGGCCACCTGTGGTCCAAGTTATCAGCAAAGGGCTGTTAATTGCATGGACTTCAGCACCATGCAGGCTGTTGATGAGAGTCTTTGCCTTGATTTGAGACCAACTGAGTATCGGGAATGCAATTTGGGTGAATGTCCATGTAAGTATACTGTCGTCCTTGGCAAATGATGATCGTGAGGGAACTATGAGACATGCTCCATGCGTGTCCCCCCCAAAATGTCCCTCTGATAGACTGCTAAATTAAATCCAAAATCAAGTATCATTCTATGTTTAGTGTTCTGATTTAGAAAGCCCATTTTATTTTCTAACTGTTGTGGAAATTTCATTGGTCTCGCTTCATTGGTTTTGAATACACATCCGTTATGTAACAGCAGTGCTTTTCAGCCCATTCCAAGTTTGCAGTGCTACATTAGTGCATCAACCTTAATGTAAATCAGGTTGAAGGACATGCAGGAGAATGATTAAAGTTTACAAGCTGGACATGGAAGGACAAACCATAAGAGGAACACACTCTGTGAAAGCAAATAGACCAGTCGAACAGAACTTTGATTAGTTATTTTATTTAAAGAAGTAAATGAACGGTCGTTGATAAGTCAAGCATGGAATGAGGTATGTCTGTGATATGCTTTTCTTTATATCAAACTTGGAATGGGCCGGAAAGCACTGCTGTTACATAAGAGCCTGTGTATTCAAAACCAATGAAGCGAGACCTTTGGTGGAATTTTCACAGGAATTACAAAACTAAATGGGCTCATTTGAGTATAAAACTTGATTTTGGTAATTATTTTGTGGTCTATGAGGACATTTTTTTCTGTGACGCACTGTATGTGTATGTACCGAATAGAAATTTTCTATTTTGTTAAATTATTTATTATTTATCTTTTGTTTAGCACTGTGCCCTGGGTTACAAAACTGTGTAAAACTTATGTGTGAAGTGTGAAAGTAACAACTTTAGCTTCATTTTCACCTCACTTTTTGAAAGTTTGTCTTTTGTTGTGCATTTGTGCAGCCTCTGCATCATAACCACTGATCTCAGTGATTATAACCAAAGAAAATACATTTTGGACACAAGAGCACTACACAATGCAGTACACCGGGTAACTAACTAACCAACCAACCAATAAAGTTAAACCCATCCCGCTCCTATATGGAACATCGGGCGGTGCCTATCTCCGTTTCAATAACCCTAGGCAACATGGCTGCACAATACAGTTTGACTACAGTGGTGGGTTAGTCCTCTGGTAGTCCCATGCGTTTAACTCCCTACACCATTTAGATATGGTTAGAAGTTCAGGGCTCGAACCTGTGACCTCCTGAACCAGAAGCGGACGCTCTACCACTGAGCCAACTCGCCTGGTCTAAAAGTAAATATAAAGATATATAAAAATATAAGCATAGAAATATGTAAATGTGTAATATATAAGCATCAAAATATATATATAAATATGTAAATAATTAGAAGATTGTACTGCTGAGGTTGCCTCTGCAGGAAGTTACTTTGTTATATCAATCAATGATACCCTTTCACTTCACAGCTTGCGACGCTTCATTCACGGAAGAGACTGAGCTTAGGCATCCCAACGCCCCAGAACCGTATGACTTGAACCAGTTTTGCGTTTACAACGTCACCGCGCCCGAGGGTCAGTGTGTGCGTTTGTACGTACTGTCCTATGACCTTGGCCCCATCACTGATACAGGATGTAGTAGTGATTTAGCCGTGGTAAGTTAATTTATTAACCCATCCATGCGCAGGGTTTAGTTTTAGAAGGATTAAATCCCTATTTCATCATTCAAATTGGCAACATATTGT